>JAFLJL010007064.1:15000-56751 GCA_018398815.1 Conus ventricosus | reverse complement strand
TCCCCAAAAAAACAACCCAAAATTCGAGAACTCCAGCTTCACGGCGTTTTTTTCCCCAAACGTAAACCCCAAATTTCCCGAGCCCGATTTTCTCCCCCCCTCCCCCCCCAAGATGACGGTAGCACATTCCGGCAGGAATCACGCCTTCGCGGCCCTGCCACCCTGGAAATGGACGGGCCCACCCCCAAATTTGTCACTAAAGCGCCCCGTGTGCGGGGTCTCCCAATGCTTGGGTGACTTTCTTTCTAGGCAAACAAAAAGGGAGACAAGAAACTGAAAAAATAAAAACTTGTGATTCAGATTAGTTTTCAAAGTTTAAAAACATAACATGCTGTTTTCTTTTTTGCTGTGTGTTGTTTATGTGAAAGTTCTTGACGAGGATATTAATTTTTCTGTGTTATTTAAAAAAATTGAATTGGGTTTTACGCGGGTATGTTATGTTTTTGGGGGGAAAAAACTGTTGTTTTTGGGCTTCTTTTTTTATCATGAATATGTTTTCTGGATAGTATGTTTTGGAACCCTTTAATGTGGTATTTCATTTTAATGCACATGTCTGAAAAATTTTTTAATCTGTTCTTGTTTTTTCAAATTTTAATTGATAAAAATTGAAATGTGTCTTCTGGGGAAAAAAAAAAAAAAATTCATGAATAAAATTTGTTTTCGGGGGTTTGGGGGTGTCATGACTAGTGATTCGATGTGTGCCCAAGGCACCGAACCGGTGTGTGAAGTGTTTTTTTTTTTTTTTTTTTTTTTTTCCCCTTTCCTTCCCGCTGTTTGTGGGGGGCCCCGGTTGTGTTTTAGAACAGAAAGAGGGGGTTGCTTCAGGTTGGTTTCTTCCACTGGGATCCCACAGGTTTGGGAATTTCCCCGGGTGCTCGTTTTTTCCTGGTTCTTTCGGTGGATGTCCCTTGGGCCGTGGTTTTAGTCCTAGTCTTTGGTTTTCCCATTTTAAAATTTTGCTGGGGGCAGAGTGTGTTTTAGTTCCAAGATTGAATGGCCCTTTTCGATACGGATGGTCAGCCCCGCCAGTGTGAATTTTCTCATAAGGGGCACATGGGAATTCCATTCTATTTGTCATGGGTTCGGGTAATTGTGTGTTTCCGTGTGTTGGGTTCGCAATGATGTTTTTGTTTTCATCCCCCCTCCCCCGCCCCCTGATGAATACTGGGAGCAGCAAAAGAATCAAAATCAAGAAAGGCAAGGTAGGAGATAACCAGCCACAGAGCCTATAGATCGTTGTCTTTCTCAGTGTCATTGCGGGATAGTCATGGGATCATGTTCAGGATCTAACCATGTGTGTCTTTCCGTGTCATGCCGGAGGGTCCTGGACTGTTCGTGATCTAACCAGGTGTGGTCTTTCCTGTGTTCATGCCGGATGGGCCTTGGACTTTTCAGTTGATCTATCACAGTGTTGTGTCTTTCTGTGTCATGCGGATGTCCATGGATGTTCAGTGATCTAACATGTGTATCTTTCCCCAGTGTCATGCGGATGGTCCATGGAATTAATCAGTGATCTAACCATGTGTCTGTAGGGGGGGGAATAAACACCCACGCAGTGCTTGCAGCTGACAGTACATCAATGAAAATTCAGACAAATGTTTCGGCTCTGAGATCGAGGTTTTCTAAGGTAACAGAGGGCCCCATTGGGTCTTCACTCCTAGATGACCTTTATGCTGCCGGCTGTTCCTTCCTGTCACTATCAGGATTTGAGTCCGCAAACTTTGACAGACTGGTTGTTTTAAGGAGTGTCTTTGTAGACGTTATCTTGTTTGGCTTGTTGTCTGCCGAAGCGGCCAGACCTTCTAGTATCCTGGGGATCGGGGGGTGACATGCGTGATGCTGGTCAGGTCGACTCGGCACCAGGAAAGATCTTCACCGTACGACAGGGGCTGGTGGGCAGCAGCTTGGAGATCTGTTTGGACACGGGTTCTTCTTGATCATTCCTGCGCCTGCTCCAGCTCCAGCAATTTGTTGCTTTCACAGGTCTCTTCACAATTGGGATGGCCTGATCGCCACCCATCTCCTGTCCTGGGCAGTCTGCTCCCTGTTTGTGTGGTGTTGTGGAAGGCCCGTCGAGGGTAGATTTGAGGCTTGCTCTTCTGAAACGCTTCCTGTGGCCTCCACTGAGAGCGTTTGCCCGGTAGCCAGTTCGCCAAACAATTGTTCTTTGGCCAGCCGATGGTCTGCCATGGCGAGCTTACGATGACATACCCTAGCAAGCTTTTTTTTTTTTTTTTTTTTTTTTTGGGGGGGGGGGGGGGGGGGGGGGGGGGGCTCCAACCAGAAGCGCGTGTCAATTCCCACAGTGAATCACTTATTTGATTGTCACCACTTTTTTCTTCTCCCTCATCATTTCCCTTCCCCCTCCTCCCTTACCACCTCCTCTCTCTCTCTTCTATCTCTCTCTCTCTCTCTCTCTCTCTCTCTCTCTCTCTCTCCTCTCTCTACTGCCTCTTCTTCCTCTCATCTCTCTCTATCTCGCTCTCCCTCTCTCTCTCTCGCTCTGGTTGTGTCCATCTCCCCCTCCCTTCTTTCTCGTCCCACCCCCTCCCTCCACTGCCACCCCCCTCCTAAGCTAGCTCCCTTCTCTCGTCTCTCGCTCTAACTCCCCCCTCCCCTCACTTTGACCTCTCTCCCACCTTCTTCTCTTCTCCCTCTTCCAACATCTGTCTGTCTCTCTCGTTATTTTCTTACCACACCACTTTTCCGTATCGTACTGTCTTCTATTTCAAATAGGGGCAAGGCAGAAAACAAGGAGGTCGGCAAAGGGCACATTAAACAATCAACCAGAAATCAATGTGTAAATCTTGCATGCGCCTCAGTTATTCCTCCTCTGCCCCCAAGTCGGGGTCGCCTCCTCCTAGGTTTCCCTCTTTTTCCCCCTTATGAAATCATTTCTTTTTCCTTTTTGTAACAACATTTTATCCTTGAACATTCTGATAGATACATATACACATGACATATTTGACCACCTGAATTTCCGAGTTGTCTCAAATCCAGCTCTTTTTCATACATGACTGATTTGTGGATTAGAGTTACTGTATCGAAATTTTCCAACGCACATCTTAGTTATAATGAATAAGGTCGATTGATATATATGATCATTTTGTGCATATAGCCACTCTTTTCCATAATCCAAAGTTAAAGCTTCTGTTCTGGCTACCACCCCCCATGTGAACATTGAACCACTTCTGCAAAATAGTATTTTTCTGCACATGTCTAAACAGGTGTGATTTTTAACATCAAAGAAGAAGTGTTCAACAAAATCCATCTTCATCCCTTGCTATAGGTACATTTGGATAAGTAGCTAAGGCCCATTTTTCTAAAACACAGTCTATCTGTGCGGATAAAATATTACGTAGGATCTTTCCAATGTAGCTCTTACGTCTGCTTTCTGACGGGTTGCTTGTGGCTAAACTCTCAATTAGTTTCATCCAATGGTTTCCGATGTTATTGTAACAATTTTTTTTTCACAAGGAGGGGGTACAGTATGATCTTGAGTTAATTGAATGCGAAAACATCTTTGCTGTTCTCAGGGGAGTTATCATTGAAATACTAAACATATCCTCCCTTATGTTCATCAAAAACAGTTACCCTGGATTGGCCCCTTAGAAGTGATGATACAGCCAGATAAACCACCATATACTGCATGCAAAGTCAGCGGGATGGCCCTCAGATTTCTTCGAAAACTCTCTAAATGTTAAGAATATGTTAGTATGTAGCCTTTGTGTATGTGCGTCACACCTGTTTTTTGCCCACTTCTTGAAATATATCACTTGACCCTAACTCTAATCTTCAAGGTAGTGATACTGCCATTATTCCAATGGCATTACATGCAATGGTCTTTATATATATATATATTTATTTATTTATAACTTTTTATATATATTTTATAGTATTTATATATATATATATATATATGCTTGAATATAACTGATAAGACCTAAAATGAATTTTACTTACTACTTACTTACTTACTTGATGTATTGGGTGTTTGAGGCCTTGTTTACAAGGACCCTACCTGTCACCCCTCTGTTCAACACGAAGCACTTGCGTGCGTGGCATGGCAAATGCAGTCTAGTTGTAACTGCTGGGGTCAATTTTGTTTGGCAGACTTTCCCCAGTGGGCATCCAGTCTTCTTTTTAAAACGCTATAATGCTCGGGGCCTCACAACACTATCAGGAAGATGTGCAATGTGGACACCACTCGCTGCGCTAAAGAAGCTAGAACGCAGGTTTAGTCTGCAATTTCCTTTCTCAAGTTTTTGAGAAGTTCCCTCTGGTGTCTCTACCGTGGTGGAGTGGAATGGAGGTCTGTCCGGTGCTCATATAAGCCAATGCATGACTTGAAAGTGTCAATCATGTCGCCTCTATTTCTGCGGTCCTTCCAGGCTTGGCAGATTATGTACTGTAGGCGCTCTGGATAGGATTTTCGGTTCAGGGGGCCATTTGAGTTTTGTTGCTCGCCTTTTGAACATCCTCCAGATCCTCACACAGGGTTTTAATCTTGGCTGCCATACCGCAGTGACCGCACTCCAGAATTGGCCTCACAAGGGACTTAGTCGAGTTGGACAAAGGTTTCTGGTGGTAAGGTGATCAAAGGACCTTCTGAGGACCCCAGGATTCTATTGGCCTCCTTTGCCGTGCTTGTGCACATGGTTCTTGAAACTAAGGTCCTTGTCCACCAACACTCCATGTCTCGCTTTCTTCATCTCTTCCAGTTTCTAATAGTGCAATCCTCACCCTCAGAGTTTTTTGGATGTTCATACAGTATGTTTGACATCTGGTTGATAAGCGCTCGGACCCCTTGGGGAAGCAACAATTGTTAAGATCAAAGTATTAAAAGGAGTATTAATAATCTACAATTTTGCTTCAAGCTTTTCCTCTTGGCTCTCTTCTGCGATGTTGTTGGCGGTCACCCAACGCCGGTGTTATATGCATGGGGTGGCCCCAGTTGTAACTGACTTTCACGTGGGGTTGTTAGTTGCTGTGTTTTGTTTAATGTTTTCAGGTTGTTGTTCGGGGGTGCGTCCTTCACTAACAACGTTTTCCATTTGTGCCCTGCTGTTGTTTATATTTCTGTTTTAGTGTTTAAAGTTCATATGTGGGTTGTTTACATGTATTAGGCCATTTTTAAGTTAAAAGAGTTGGCTTCTTTTTGATATATTTACTGCATGGTGATTGCCCTTTTTATGATTTTCAAGGATATTATTATAGTTAATTTTGGCATCTTTAAGTTTCCAAATGTATTTGATCAGTTCTGTTTGTTTTGTTTGTATTTATTCTTTATGGAAGGATGTTAGTGGTTGCATTCTGGTTTTGAAGTGGTTTCAGGTAATCCTATATATGTTTCTTTTTTTTTTCTGATGCCACAGTGGCATTGGGATACAATTTATGGTTGTTAGGAGGCATTTACTGCTTAGGGGGCACTGCTCTTTTTTGGTGCAAGTTGCAGATTGTCTTTCTGCACACCTTCTTGCTGTGTGGTTTTTCATTTTGTTGGATGCATCAAGTTGCATTTTCGAGTTGGGGCATAACATGAATATGACAGTTTGACGGTGTTTTTTGTTGAATATTTTAGACAGTTTGTGTTCTTTTTGGGAAATCGGTGTGTGTGTGCTTTTGGGAACGGTGTGTGTTGTTATGTTCTTTAAATATGATATTCTTTCCCTATGTTTGTTTTGATGTTTCCGTCACATGGGGGGTTGTCCATTAGGATTTTTTCCGTTCCTGTGTTTCTGCCTGTTTTTCATGTTGTTATCTGGGTTGTATTTGTAGTTTTTAATTCTAAGCACTTTTTTGCAAGTGCTTCTTGGTTTTTTAATGCTGGTTGTTGAATACTCTTTCGGCATTCAGAATGACAGAGTGGATAGTTCTAGTTTATGCCATTGGGTATGGTCTTTAATACTGATGATGGTGGGTACTTTTGATGTTTACATTAATAGGATTGGTGTCAATAGGGTTCTTGTATGGTTTATATATGTGGTTGTTGTAGTCAAGTGTTATGCTCTAAGTGTTCATTACCTTTTTGTTTGCTGCGATGGTGATTTTTAAAAGTTATGGATTTTGTGAAGACTTTTGCATAGTCTTCTTTTCGTGTTTTCAATGGTTCTTGGGTTGTTGGTTAGTGCAGCAAGGCCTATCGTCTCTGTATAGTCCAAATCTTGCTTTCCAAGTGTTTCTTGATGTTGGACAGGATGAACAGTCCGTCCAGTTTCGCATGTTTCTGCACCATCATTTGATCCTATGGTTAGTCAAAATGTTGAATTTCTCTTTGTTTTTCTTGATACAGGTTTTCATTTTTTGCTGTGGTAACGTTTTCATGGTTTGGAGAATTGATTTCCATTTTCTGACCCTGTTATGTCTCGGTGTGGTTACTAGCAAATTTTCAGAGCTTTGGTGAGTAGTTCCTCGTCTATGGATGGTTTCTATGTCTACTGTGTAGAATGTGATGAATACTATATTACTTTGTTTATTGAGTTTTTTTAACCATTGGATAACTTCGTAGGTGTTCTTCCAGAGCGTTGTATTCAGTAGTTTGTTTTTACGTTTTTTGAATTTCACTTTGCTTTAATAAAAAAAATCATCAAGTAAAACAATTACAAAATGACAAAATAGTTATATGTGAAGGCTGATAAAAACTAGTAATGACTGCAAATTGGAACCAAATGATAATCCCAACTCCTTGATAAAAAACATCAGAAAAAAACTACAAAAAATCCGACGAAAGTATACATGACTAGTATACGCATTAAGAAAAATAGAACTGTTGTGATCGCATAGACCTAGTGCAGGGGTAGATGGCAACAGCAACAAAAGAAGCCTTTATAAACACTCAAAGATTCCTAGCCTAACTTTCACAGCATCCAACTTGGCTAGACTAATAAATCCATTCCAATAATCTGAATCTGGGCAAAAATAAGTAAAAAAATTCTAGAAAAAAATAAATATTAAAAAAGTAAAATCAAAACACTGAATAAACCTCTGAAGAAAATCAATTACTGACAGTTATCCGTCCCTGGAATGCTTCGTGGTCTTAGCGGATCTGTTGCGTAGTGCTCGTCTGTCTCTGTCCAATTCAGCGGACGGTCGTTTGTACTGTCCGCATCGAGAGCGATAGATCGCTGACACTGCGAAGCCGACACAGAGGGCTCCCACCTGAGTTCCGCTCGCCTCCATCTCTCCTGCCCCTGCCCACTCTTAGATTCGGGGGCTTCGGACTGTGGGGCGGCACCACCATGGGGGCTTCGCTGACTGTGTGGCCGGGCACCACGCACCATGGGGGTCGAGAGCTGACTGTTGCGGCACCATGTCCGGGGTGGTCGAGCATGACTGTGGCGGCACCATGGGGGTCGAGCTGACTGTTGGCGGCACCATGGGGGTGGGTTCGAGCTGATGTTGGCGGCACCATGGGGGTCGTTGATGACAGTTGGCGGGCACCATGGGGGTCGAGCTGACTGTTGGCGGCACCATCCATGGGGGTCGAAGTTGACTGTTGGGCGGCACCTATGGGGGTTCGTCGCTGAATGTTGGCGGCAGCAGGGGTCGAGCTGACTGTTGGCGGCCACGCATGGGGGTTCGAGCTGACTGTTGGCGGCGGCCACCCATGGGGGTCGAGCTGGTCGGTGGGCCGGACCATGGGGGTCGGCTGACTGTTGGCTGGCACCCATGGGGGTTCGTGCTGACGGTTGGCGGCCCATGGGGGTCGAGCTGACTGTTCGGCGGCACCATGGGGGGTCGCTTCTGACTGTTGGGGGGGCGGCACCATGGGGGTCGAGCTGAATGTTGGCGGGCACCATGGGGGTCGAGCTGTACTGTTGGCGGCGGCACCTGGGGGTCGAGCTGACTGTTGCGCGGCCCACCATGGGGGTCGAGCTGTCTGTTGGCGGCCACCATGGGGGTCGAGCTGACGGGTTGGGCGGCTGCTTGGGGGTTCGAGCTGACTGTTGGCGGCACCCATGGGGGTTTCGAGCTGATCTGTTGGCGGCACCATGGGGGTCGAGCTGAAGGTTGGCCGGCACCATGGGGGTCGAAGCTGGTCTGATTGGCGGCACCATCTGGGGGTCGAGCTGACTGTTGGCGGCTCCATGGGTGGTCGAGCTTGACTGTGCGGTAACCATGGGGGTCGAGCTGGGATGTTGGCGGGGCTCCAGGGGGGTCCGAGCTGAACTGTTGGCGGGCGGCACCCATGGGGGTCGGAGCTGACTGGTTGGGCGGCACCATGGGGGTGAGCTGACTGTTGGCGGCACCTGGGGGGTCGAGCTGACTGTTGGCGGCACCCATGGGCGTCTGAGCTGACTGTTGGCGGGCACCATGGGGGTCGTAGGCGAGCTGACTGTTGGCGGCACCATGGGGGTCGAGCTGTCTGTTGGCGGCACACCATGGGGGGCCCCCCGTCGAGCTGACTGTTGGCCGGCACCATGGAGGTCGACTGACTGTTGGGCGGCAACCATTGGGCGGTCGGGCGAGCTGACTGTTGGACGGCGCCATGGGGGTCGAGCTGATTGTTGGCGGCACCATGGGGGGGTCGAGCCTGAATGTTGGCGGCCGGCCACCAATGGGGGTCGAGCTGATGGTTGCGGCACCATCGGGGGTCGAGCTGACTGTTGGCGGCACCATGGGGGGTGGTCGAGCTAGCTGGACTGTTAGGCGGCACCATGGGGGGTCGAGCTGAATGTGGCGGGCTCCATGGGGTGTCGAGCTGACGTTGGCGGCACCATGGGGGTCGTGCTGACTGTTGGCGGCACCATGGGGGTCGAGCTGACTCGTATGGGGGCCACCATGGGGGAGTCGAGTGACTGTTGGCTGCCACCCTTGGGGGTCGAGCTGACTCGGGCTCCGCAACATGTGAACGATGACGAGGGTAGGCGTCAGTGGCTGTCTTGGAGGGGGGGGGGGGGGGGGGTCAGAGGCTTGTCTTGGACGGGGGGAGGGTCAGAGGCTGTCTGGAGGGGGGAGGGTCAGAGGTGTTTGAGGGGGGAAGGAGGGTCAGAGGCTGTCTTGGAGGGGGGGGGAGGGGTCTGTGGCTCTGCTCTTGGTAGGGGGGGGGTGGAGTCAGTGGTGTCTTGGAGGGGGGGGAGGCGGGGGGGGTCAGAGGCTGTTCTTGGGTAAGTGGGGGGGGGGGGGGCGTTCAATGGCGTCTTGGAAGAAGGAAGGGATTCATCGGCACAGACTCAGATATGGTTAGCTGGCATTCCCTGTCCCCTCTTTTGTGTCCCAGGCTTCTTGCACACCCGGGTAAACCACCATCCTTTTGACAAACAGATCTATGATGGCCAGACGTTGGCAGTTAGTGCCATATGGGGGTAGTTTTGACTGGCTTCTGTTTCTTTGTGGAATAAACCGTGCGGTGAATATATTCACTGTCACTGATCTGGTCTAAAGTTTTTGCTGGTACGTAATGATTTCGAACCCCCGCAGTCAGAAACAAGTAAGCTTATTATCTGCGTCTCTTGCCACGGTCATCGGTTTATGTTCGATCGCGCAATTCTCAACCCAAGTTTCGACCAGAGCGAGCTCCGTTCTCAGAATTCGGCCACAGAGATGGGTATGTCATCAACCCATGTTTAGGGTTGGTTTTTCCAGACCAGAACCAAGAGCACAAAAGAAAAGGTTAGTGTCAAACACACTTAGAGTCACGCCTCTACAACATACATTGCACACGTAGTAAGTTACGTGCTTCCGCTGTTGAGGGATTAAATTCTCCAGAAACAATGAATTTCTTGAGCCCCCGAAAATGGCATCCTTGTCCCGTTGGGTCTTTTCCGACCATCAAACACACACTGTGCACTGACAGGGTGCTGATTGATTGCCTTACACACACTGACACTGAAGGGTGCTGATTGATTGTATAAACACACACTGAAGCACTGAAGGGTGCTTTGCTGATTGTTTGCATATCAGGGATTGTCCTCGTTTCGCACAAAAACCGGCCGGATTCATCCCGCATCGTAGCTAAAAGTGTCAAGAAAGAAAACGCCGACGAACCATCAAAAGAAAAACCCAGAGTAAAACAGTCAGAGCGGATGGCGAAAAAAAAAGCAGAGCAAACATATTCTATAATAAAAAAAACGGAACAAAAAATTCAGGTGGCAAGGAGACGGATCTACGTTCAAAGTTAAGCTTGTGAACTTTCAGTTAATGCAGTGTGCAGAGCCTCTGGTCGACAAGTCCTAACGCCTCGAGGCAGCTCACAGAATCACTGTTAGCGAAGTGTGAATGAATCAGGATAGTGAAGCTAGCTAGGCAGGCCAACACAAGTGATATTTCAGTCGTCTGGAATCTTGTCTGCCACTTAATGTTTTAAGGCGTGTCGTTATAGACGGCAATTCTACCTTACATTATACTGCCATGGACACCTGTGCGAATCTGGGAAAAAATGTGAGTCTATGGAACTCATGCTTGTTCCTGGGTGTCCAGATCAAAGATCCAGCCGGAAATCTTATCAGCTGCCTCTACTTGCAATGCCTTCAGGGTTCTGGTCCACTTCTTTACCTGAATTATCGAGTGATTTATTAAATCATTAACTGGACAGTGCTACAAACTCCTTGCCCCAACGTTCTGGCAGCGGTGGTTGGGTCTGGAAGCCGGAGTCTCTCAAGTTGCTGCCAGACTGGCGAAATTTCATTGCGGTAGATGTGAGCTTTCGTTATGACCCTCAGTATGTTCAATCAGAATATTCGTGTTACTCAAAGTTTAAACCTGCTTCCCGTGCTTTTGAAAATCAAGCTGAGCCAGACAGAGTGGACTCGGAAGATCATTGATTACCAATTGTAGACCTGGTTTTGAATGTATTAGGGCTACATGGTCTTAACCGGTGCTGAGGACGAAGCTGACCCTGAGAGGTGTCATGTGGGAGAGCTCTGACTGCCTTCTGATTCTCCTTCACATCCTCTTCTTCGCCTTCACATCTTCTATTACCAGGTCTCTCTCTACTTTCTCTGCAATGTAACGCAGTACACCTTTTACAACTCACGCATATAATCGTAGAGAAGGCATCCGAAGGCTTCATGAAGTTGAGTACGCAGTAATTGTGAATAGAATTCGACCTCGTAATATAGCAGTTACATTAGTTTTGGAAGTAAGAGATGGTCTTAAAATATTATCAGTGAGTTTAAGTTTTGATTACTCTTCCGTTTTATTAAGCGAAACGATTTTTCATTTGGATGTGTTCATGTATAGACCTTCCGAATCATATTTGTCAACCCATGGATGTTACTAATTTAAAAAGGCCACACCTAAGAATCTACAAGAATCAAGGTTTTTAAAGCAATTCCAACATACTGTATCATTCAAGGACAATAGCGCCACTACCCACAACGTTAAAGTTTTCGAGCAATCACTAGACCTTTTCGCATATTGTTTCAAAGAATATAACGAAGTTAAAGACGACCGTTTGTGTCCATAAATTAACGGTGATAGAAGCCTACAAAACTGGCTCGGACTAGGTGACCCCTCCTTCACAAGTAAACAAGTAACACTTGAAACGGACACATCTACACAATTTAATAAGAAGCAGGCAGGCAGGAGACACACACACACCCACACACACACACACACACACACACACACACACACACACTCACACACACACACACACACACACACACACACACACACACAACACACACTCACCACACACACAACACACTCCACACACACTACACACACACACACACACCCACAGAGAGAGTGGGGGTGGCGTGGGTGGTGGAGGGCAGGCTGGGCGTGGGGGTGTGTGCTGAAATTTTGATTCGATTCAAAACGTTCGATATTGTGTAGTGTTGACTTTACCAGACTGTTATGTATCTGGGGCTACTGGTAGTTGTTCAGTTGGTAGAGCACTGGTTCATAATCTTGGTGATCCTGGGGTGTGCGGGGTGTCAAATCACTCTGCCTGGCCGCTTTCATAAGGGTGATTTTTCGCCGCAGTGTTTATATTGTTTTGACTCCGATCGGAAAGAGTTCTTTGAGACTATAAAAACCAAAGATCTGTGATAGTAACACACGCTCGTGTTGGTCCTACGCTCTCAGTGGGCTTATAACTGACAGCAAGGCACCGCCGTCCCTGGCAGTGCTGCCCTTCTTCTCTTCACCTACATGCAAATGGGCACGTGTTGTTCATTCACATTGCCAGCTCCACCGAGTGCGTGCTTTCAGCTAATTCCTGTCGCATGGTACGATGCTGTTTACTGTACTGACCAGCTTGTGCTCCCTCCCTCTCTCTCTCTCTCTCTCTCTCGCTCTCTCTCTCTCTCCTCTCTCTCTCTCTTCTCTCTCTCTCTCGGCTCTCTCTCTCTCTCTCTCTCTCTCTCTTCTCTTCTCTCTCTCTAACGGGTAACAGGAAGACTGATTTTGTGCGATTAAAATCACAGTGATGCAACCTTCACTTTTAACATGATTGAATGCTCGCCCACAGTTTCGTTTGATTTTCACTCATTCCAGTGAAACTGGATCAGTGCCCAGGCGCACTATCACGGGTTATTACGGTCAATGCCCTTTTGTTACATGATTTCGCAACAGCTTTATGGCTCTCGACGTTAAATTTCCACTTCCTACCCACGCATTGATCTATACCATTTCAAGCCTAGCTTTCTCGGGACCATATGTCTGGAAACTCACTTCCACAGATATCTACAAAACAATGAATACTTTAAAAAAAACCTTTCAAGGGAACAATTGGCTTATAATTTTTATGTTCAGTAGTTAAATTATTCGATTACAATGATTCAGCGTCCATTCGCTAAGTCTTCTGTGGAACCATACCTTTGGATATAATCGTCTAAAACATAAAACCATACTCCGTTTTAAAATCCTCATCCCCACTCCCACTCGGGTCTATCCATCCCTTTTTCTCCTCCCCTACCTACCATTCTCTTCGTCACCACCCTCCTCTGAACCTCTATATCTCTGTTGTTTTTGTTTGTTTGTTTGCTTGTTAGTTTCCTTGCTGTTTTACCATCCCCATCTCATTAGTGCTTCGTAGGAGTAATTTGCTTATTCATTGTAGAATTAGATTATCTTGTTGCTATGTTGTATTTCTGTATGAATGTTTATGTGGCTGAAATAATGTATGCATGACCAAGGACAGATGGTAAGACTAGGCTTTTGGCCTAAAATCTTCATCCTTGGGTATTAAAGATCATTAAATCAATCAATCAATCAATCCTCTCGTCTACTATCTCTCTCTCTCTCTCACTCTCTCTCTCTCTCTCTCTCTCTTCCTCTCTCTCTCTCTCTCTCTCTCTCCTCCTCTCTCTCTCTCTCTGTGCGCCCCAATCCCTCCCCCCGTGCGATTAATGGACTTGACCAGTGATAGTGCGGACTGGGCATGATCCAGTTTTCACTGAATGTGTGAATTATCAAATCGAATCGGTGGCGTAGATTCATTCCATATGGTAATGGGAGGGTTGCAATCACTGTGTTTATATCGCAAATTCTTTTCGGTCCTGTTACACGTTTGACTGCTGACTTCCCCTGGAAATGGTAGGTTGGCAGTAGCTTGTAAGAGATCGTGGGGCTCCTTGTGGTAGGTGTTCACCTTGCATACAACGCCGAATTTCACCTAGGTGGTATTGACACGACAAGGAATCCTTTTATTTACAAACGTTGAATGTATGTAAGAACAAAAGAAAACAATCAACTGACCTTCAGGTTCATAAGCGTACAAGATCTTCAATCGTACATGCTGCAGCAATTATTCTGCCTAATGGCAGCTTCTGTTCGACTAGACTCAAACTCAATGAACACTCGAACACTTCTATGCTCGGAAATGACTAGAACTCTTCGACAATTCTCCATTTCTCTCTCTCTTCAGTCGCACAGCTTTTATTATGTAATCTAAAGAGTTTTCTCACGAAAAACTACTCGATCATCTTTTCTAGATATTCTGCGTATTGGTAAGGTAAACAATATTAAATTTGGCGACAAGCCTTTATTGCGAATGTGAATTCGATCACCTTCTACTACTTTCCGAACCTTCTGTAATGCATAGCAAAACTTATAATGCGACCTGGTGAGCATTCTAATTATATTTGAATATTCAAATCACATTGTCAATCGATCCGTAACACTAAAAACTGATAATTAGACATACGTTCACTTTACAAATGTTTTAAGATGGTTTCAAACAATAGCATACATTAACCAAAAATGCAAGATTAAAAGTGATAAGTTAAAAGAGGCTTGCATAGTCGTCATTATTGCCTTGACGTCTTTGCAATAATTTCCTCCACTTTGTCTCCATCTTTTACATACTGTAACACTTTTAAGATCCTTTCATTTGCAGTTAGTTTTCATTTCCAATGCATTAATTTATAATACACATGTTCGTGATTAACTGACTAAAGAGCCGAAAAAGAATGTCAAGGTGCTCTGTTTGGGACCCCTGTGAGGGACTTGGGTCTTGTTCGTGAGCAATAGGACCACAACACACGCATAACATCTGGCACAACCCGTTTATGTCTCATCACAATTTCGGATGAGAAGGGCATCAGTCTGGCCTTTAGTATGGATGACTCGGTAAACACAAACATGCACCCTGCCTTAAGAAATGAAGAATGAAGGAAGTGAAGAAAGAAATTTGAGCGAAAGATATTGACCGAAATGACATGGGAAAAAGTACGATGAAGGAATGCCTCGGCAGGCAGCTCTCTTCGTCATGAAATACCCAGGTAGGCAGCCTGTTGTGTTCACGTGAGTGTGGATTGGTTAGAGCTAGAACTTAGCAAAGCGATTAGTATGTTATATTACTACTACTACTACTAAAACTACTACTATCTACTACTACCACTTCTATTACTACTACTACTACTATATTACTTCTACTTTACTACTATACTACTACTTATTATTATTTTTATATTCTTGTTAGTAGTAGTAGTAGTATCATTATTATTTCATTAAGGATTTTTTAATCCAATATCCACTTTGAACATAAAAACAATAAAGAAAACAAACTAAAATAATATGTGGTTTCTGGTAACACGCTTTTGACGTTTGTATGGTCAGTGAATGTTTTTTTTGCCCCGATGCATTTTAATGTGTGTTCATTTTCGGCAAAACGTTACCAACGTCCTAATCCAAGGTCGCTCTAAGAACCACGATATGTACATATTGTGACCATGACACGACATGATGTAAAAAGATAATGTGGTTTGTGCTCAACATTCTTCTCCATGTGATGAACACTGTTTTTCATAATTATCATTTACAGGTTGATTCTCTCAATACCACTGGTGTTCCTTTCAGACCATCAAATGGTAAATGCCTTCCTCACCTGATGGACGCGTGGAGAGGAGTCGGAATCCTTGATGAGGGGGATGGACATGGCTGATACATTATAGTCACGGTCTAAGGGTTGCCGATGGGTTGTACAGGAAAGAAAGGGTGCAGGATACCTGAACCTGACAGGTGGTGTTCATGCTAACCAGTCTGGGTGGGAAAGGCTGTCTAATACTCAAGACAAAATCGGTCTGTTTGATGTAAGAGAAAAATGAACATCATGTGAAGTTGAGCCAGAGAGTGGGAGTCCACATTCCTGACTGAGCTGTAAATCCTGCCAGAAAAAAGTCAGGCTCGTCACTGACCAACCACGTGAACACCATCCAGATGTTGGATTCCATCCTGGTGACGGCTCCTGTCCTGAAAAAAAAGATTTTTATGGAGATGTATCTTGTCCATGGACACTTACCTGAGGATTGCTGTCTGTAGAAAACATAGACAAACAAACATTGTTGTCGCAAGGGCCGCAGTTGGCGGTTGAAGTGAAGATTGTTTGTCTTTAGAAAAACCATAGACAAAACAAAACATGTTGGTGGCAGGGCCGACAGTTCTGGGGTGAAGATGGTCAGTTGTGTGTCACGCGCCCCCCCCACAACGCCAGTCGATGAACACACACACACAACCACACACACACACACACACCACACACACACACACACCACACACACTACACACACAACACACACTCACACACACACACACACCACAACACACACACACCACACACATACACACACACACACAATGTGCACACACACACATGCGCACCACACAAAACGTGCGCGCGAACACACACACACACACACACACACACACACACCCACACACTCACACACACACACACCCCCCCACCCCCCCCAAAAAACGGCACGATGCTACCGTGCGCGGCCGCACAACCCATACACAACACACACACACACACAACCACTCTACACACACACCACACACAAACACACAAACACACACACACACACACACCACAGCTACTTCTAGTCGTGTGGACCTGGGTTTTGGGAAAGAACTCTCCAGTATCCAGTTACATCCCTTCTGCTTTCATTGCCGTGCAGCAAAGGTTAAATTGACTTTTCTTTGTTGTGAACATTCCTCAGTTTACCTTCCAAAAGGCCTGATGACTGGTGAATACAGCATGGCTAAAAGGGTTCCTAGACCAAAAGGAGACAAATGGGTTATTGGAGAGATTGTAACGACAAGCTCATTTTGGGGACCAATGGTGCTATTATATTACAATGTAATAGATTGTTAGAATATATAGCTGTTTTATTATATAATTTTTGCTAAATTAATGGTAATGTTGCTTGCATTTCCAGTTATAGCCACCCTTAACCCCTCTGTCATGGATTAACGTTTACATCTCCATCTCTTGTAGTAAATTCAATGCTGGAAAGCTGGAGATGATCCACTGGGATCGTCCATAGTACAATAATAAATCGTTATTAAATGACATATTTGAACAGGAGGGATCAAAGCGCATATTCAACAATAATATCGTTGAATTGACATTTTAGTACAGGAGGGATCAGATCATATTCAATACTATATCGTTTATTGACATATTAGAACAGGGGGATCTGAATCATATTCCAATAATTAACCTTTCGTGAAATGATCTTATTAGAACATGAGGGAATCAGATCTTATTCCAATAATAATTATCGTTAACATGACATATTAGAAAGGACGGGATCTAGATCATATTCCAAATAATAATATCGTTTAAATGACATATTAGAACAGGAGGGATCAGATCATATTCCATATAATAATATCGTTTTAAATGACATATTAGAAAATACCACCCAGGGAAACTTATCAGAAGATATCTTTCTAATATATATTTACAGAATGCAGATGGTCGCTTTTTCAAATCAATCTTAACAAAACGTTAGGAGCATAGTGTTCTCAGCTATTGTAAACGTAGATGACCAATATCACTGCATTTTGTTAAATATATTTAGCAGCGCCTGACAAGTCGATTACGAGATAAAAAACACAAAAGTCAAAAACAGAATGGAAATTAGGGTGGGAATACAAAATGTGAAACTTTGCCAATTATAAAAGATAAAAAAAAAGAAAGATTCTAGATTTTTATGGTATGTTAAAAAGAGATCAGCAAGTAATCATAAAGGGAAATTTAAAAGGAGATATAGGAAAGTGAATCTGTCATAGTTGATGCATAAACGTTGCAAAATTGGAATGAATGTTGTAACTGCTGAATTCAAAAATAATTAAGATTTTGGTAAGTGTGGGAGGAGAGGGAACTGCCAACTATGAAAAATTGGATTGACATCACCACAGTACCATATAACAACAACAGTCTTCCTTGTGCTGATGAGAAAGCAAAAACTTTGTAACCACGTTTGCTGAGGTAAGCCACTCTGAAGGTCTAACATGTACTCGACCAAAAAACTTTCTTACAGAGAGGAAAGAAGAAGGTAGCAAAAGCCACCTGGATTGCCCCCCCACCCCCCCCCCCCCCCCCCCCCCCCCGGGGAATTCTACAGCAGACCATAGTAAACATATTTATGCTTCTATTTACTATCCATGAGGTAAAAGCAAGCCATCCAGATCCATACCATTAAGAAAATTCATCTATTGGTGTAGATGCATTTCTTATCAAATGTCAAGAAACTTGCCTGAACATTTGGTGGTGTTTCTTCATAAATCAGTTAGTACGATTGGAGCAATGGTTGTTATGCCAAAAAAATATGGGAAACAGCCGATCGTTAGTTCCTCTTTTAGCAAGGTAAATCTTCGAGATGCTACGGAATTGTCGACCCATTGCATTAACTTCACGGTGCCCCACGCCGCTGAAACTTTCAGAATGAATTGCTATGAACAGACTTGTACATCACCATTTAATGCGAAACATATGACATACCAACTAATCAAGACTGGTTTTCCAGAAAAGGTCGAATCCAACTACAGAAATAATAGTTCTAATTATCTAACAAATATAAGTAATACAGTTTGCTAGACTAAAAAATGTGCTCTTGCTACCTTTTTCGATATAAATAAGCCTAGATTAAGTGTGGCCATTCAAGCTATTTGAACAAACTTGGAAAACATTGGGCTTGACAGGAAATTTATAAAACTATATCAGATGTCTTCTAAAGGACAGAGTTGGAGAAACATATTACTCAAGTAAGTACGAACAAATGCGGATCCGGGTAACAGTCCATCGATGGGAATTCATCACCTCCACATCAACTTTATCGATTTCCAAAAGGCCTTCAATAGCTTCTCACATCCTTCGCTGGGGAAGATCTTGGAAGCCTACGTATTTCCTCCTAAAAGTCATCAACATCTACAGGACATGTTGCACAGACAACCAGTGCTGAGTTGCGACATTGATGGACAGCAGGAGCGAGAGTGGTTACACGTGCAGCACTGGGGTCAGGGGCATGGCTGCGTGATCTCGCCGACAATTTTCTTGTCGTCATTGTTGGGTGTATGAGGGAAGGGCCCCAGGCAGCGATAGGGGCTCGAGGGGGCTTGTATGGGGACTGACAGCCAGGCTTGATGGACTGCGACTTCGCCCACGATATTGCCACTGTGTCGCACGACCAGAAATACATCCAGGAAATAAACATCAAGAGTGGACCTTGATAGCCAGCAAGGGTGGGAATCAAGATTCACCTTGACAATACCAAGATTCATGAAGGGTGAGACGAAGAGCGCCAGAGAAGACCAGTGTGCGTGGCGCGAGAGCAGCTCTAGAGGAGGTGGAAACACTTCAAGTCCCTCGGTAGCTAGATCTCGGCCGACAGCAACAATCGAGGAGGAGATCTCAACCGGATAGGACCTCGCAGCCCGGGCATTCAGCCGGGTTTTTGAAAAACAATAGGGAAGTCAACTGTCACTGCAAATCAAAACACAAGTTGAAGATTCTACATGGTCCAACGTACGCCCCATACTCCTATATGCCTCAGAGACATGGAGAACCAAAGAAGATGTGAGTAGGCTTGAGGCTTCGAAGGAAGTGTCGTTCGCCGAATCCTGAAACTTCACTGGGCCGCAGTGGGTCACCAACAGGGCGAAGTGTCAAGGCGCACCAGCAAATAAAACAACTTTGTGGCGACGGTAAAGCAGCGGCGGTGGAGGTGGCTGGGACACATCCTTCGGTTGGACATAGACTCAATCTTACTGCGGGAGATGGGCACCACGGGGAAGAGGAAGCGAAGCAGACCACTTCGTCACCTAGAGGATGACAGTGGAGGGAGATGAGAGGAGCAGGCAAGACCTGGCATGAAACTGCGCTGGCTCTTTGCCCAGGACAGAGCGGGCTGGGAGGGTGCTTGTGGGCGACTTATGTATCGGGTTTGCGGTTGAAGAGGATTAAGTATGTAATTAAGCTTACTTTCAATGGAATCCTTCAAGGGTCAGAAATCACTTTATTTCGTTTATTAATGCATTAATCTGCCCCAAACAAATTATCAAATGAACATGGTTGTTTCCTGTCCAATATACAGATGATTTCTATACATGTGAGTGGGATGTAACGTTTAAAAGAAGAAGGAAAGAAAACTTTTCACCGGATATAAGATTCGTCAAAAAGATTATCAAGGAGAATCCCTAAAAACAAGATGATGGAATCATCTTGATGCTAAATGGATTAAAGTCTTTCAACCGAAAACAAACACATGTAATTCTTTTAATAGTGGTTCTTATCCAGAAAAGTCTGCCGTTTTTCACATTGGATGATACTCTCTTAAGTTACGTAACAGTGCTGAATTTGAGGAGTTTATTTTACATCTTAATTTATATGGAACGTTCATATCAAATATTCATAACAAAGGGGAGAATAAAAAATTTGAACGTTCCGAAAATTATTTCTTATAAGGATTGTGGGGGCACGATCCAGGCTACTTTGATCATTATTTAAATCTTTAATTGATCTAAAATAACTTGTGTGCCCAAGAAATATTCTTAAATGCGCCTAAAATATCTATTACAAAAACTGCAACGTATTGAATGTCAAGCATTGAAATTTGCCATTGGAACTTCCTGTTGCACGCACTTCGTCACGTACATATTATGAAGACTCTGGTACTTCCTCTAGTGACTATAGAGATTTAACATGTTGTAAATTTGTCATACATGTACAGCTGGAAAAAAAAAATATTTATCAGAAATCAAAATGAGATCAGTTTGTTTTTCCGAAAAGAGCAAAGTCTATAACTTCTCAAATAATTATAGCCAATTTATACCTCCAAAAATGATTTAAGTTTCTGGGGGGTTGATTTAGGAAAAAGAATTTTCTTCCCAGACAAATCTTTTTGTGCTATTCCACCCTGGGAACGTGAAAATGTCCATTGGTGAATGATCACATCAACATAAAAAGATGAAATATATCAATATGGCTAAACAAGTTTTTGAAGTCGTCATGTTGACGAGAAATCTCACAATCAATATCGGATTATTACACAGATGGTTCATGTCTTGGTAAGCAAACAGGTTGTGCATTCTTATCCTAGACTTGATGATGGAGAAATCTGTTAAATTGGATGTAACATATCCAAACTCACAGCTGAATTAACAGCCGATTTACTCTTGGCTTTGAATCTACCTTGTTAAATTACCCATAAACAATATTCCAGCTCTGTTTTGTGTAAGATTCAAAAATCTGTCCTTCAGGCGCTTTAAAAAGATTTTCATTCATCAGACCCCCTTATCTAGGGCCTGAATTGATTTTGAGGAGAATTAAGCTGTGCTGAGCCACATGCTATTGAAAGAGGCCCCAAATTTTCCTTTTGCTGGATGCCTTCGCCCCTGTTCCTTTTATTATTAACGATAAAGAAGATGGGGCAGCTAATGTGCGTAGGCAAAATATAATCTCCGGCTCTTGACAATAACCTTAAACTGCCCTTATTCGGAACATGAGCAGTGCAAAGTTTGTTTAAAACTCATATTTCGATAAACTTTCAAAGAGAGAATGATAGGTGCATACAATCAAAATCAAGTTTGTATTTTTTATATTAAAATCATTAACACAACTTTAGTCTAATTCAAAAATATATTTCATCGATGTATAGGTGGAAACTTCGATGCTTATAATACAAAAAAAAATTTTATGGTTTCTTTAGATAAACACATTGTGTTGAGGTTAAAAGAAAAGAACGCCGCGTATCATATGTTAAACATGTCAAGACATGAACATTATAATTACCAGTGTCTGTTGAGGCAAAAATAGTGCACAGGCCATCTTTGAGTCACCGCTCTTAACGTGAGTGTTTTGTATTGATTAGAGCGCGCTCCATTGGGGAGTATTAATAGGTTCCTTTTTTCTGTGTGTGTGCGGGGGGCCGGGGGGGGGTGGGGATATGTGTAGGGAGGGAAGATGGAATACATGTACCAAAGGCTTATTAAAAGTGACAAGGACTCTTGAGAATGGTTTGTGCCTTATGGTTGTGAATTTGTTCAGTTTTTGTTGTTTTTGTTTTTGTTTTTGGGCGGGGGGTTGTCTTTTTTTTTATTATTTCTGAAGCTTATTTGACAATTTGGTGATTTTCCATTGTTTGTATTCATATAAGCACTCTACAAGCACACAAATATGCACACACAAACATAACTCAAGCAAAAGCTCTGCATAGTTATAGGCCACCTCACACGCACCTCGCACAAAGTACAACCTCACTCACACAACTCACACACACACACACACACTCAAACACACACACACACTAACCACACCTCACACGCACACACACACACACACACACACATCATCTCACTCTCCACACACACACACACACATGTACGTTGCACAAGGCAAAAGCACATACACTCTTTCTTTCCCTTTCTCTCTCTTTCGGCAGATTTCTTTCTCCTTTGTGTGTGTACTAATATCACTAATTGTGGAAATAAATTAGAGATCTCAACACACACACACATCCTCACACACACACACACCACTCACTCACACACACTCACACACACACACACACACACACACACCACACACTCACACACACACACACATACACACACACACTCAACACACTCCACACCACACCCCACACACACACACACACACCACACTACACACACACACACACACACACGTCGGTCCTGTAGTTTAAATTCAATAAACAAAATATTGTAAAATCAAAATGGGGTTTTTAGTGCATTTTTTGGAAACAAATATCGCCTATCATTATTCTTTCATGCCAAGTAACTGGAAAAAATACTTATTCCAGTTTTATTGCAAAATTAAACTCACACATTATATTCTATTCCGGACCTGCTTTAACTTGAGACTTTGTTTTGTAAGTTCAGAGATCAGTCCATTTGGTCTTACAAAATCTGATTTTTTTTTAACATAAAAGTGATGGTGGGGGAGGGGAGGGATGGAGGACGGGATAGAGAGGGAGGGAATGGAAGGGGGTGGGGTGTGGGTGGGGTGAGAGTGTTCACTGATGTTGTTGTTATACATTTACTTTTTTTCTTTTGTTTCGATCTGTCGTGTATTTCTATTAGTGTAGTTATACTTTTTCATTAATCAGATTATATGTAAAATAACGCCTAAGCACCCTTAATGTACACCACATTCACACATACATGCATGCATACCTTGGGAACCTCTATAACTTTTAGTTCATGCATTAGTCTTACTCTCTTACTCCACACTCCTTTTGTAATCGTCTTATATCACGATAAGTGGGAAGGAATGTCGTAAAATGAATCACACACAGCACACTCACAACACACACACACAACACCACACACACACACACCACCACACACACACACAACCACACACACACACACACTCACACACACAACACACACACCACTCACACAAATTTATATATATATTATATATATATATATTGATATATATATATTTTTATTTTTATATTTTATATATATATATATATATATATTTATATATTAATATATATGCATTGATAGGACATTGCAGATGATGCTTAGTAGGTACCAAGTAAATCTTTCTGTGTGGTCTCAAAATCACAGCAGATGTGTTGTAGCGGTATATGCTAGTCCGAACGTTGTGACAGTCCTTTGATGTACACTTAACTTGAAATGAAACTGAACGAGTTGTTACAATCTGCTCTCTGTCATGTCGAAACCAACCCCTCTCCTACCTCCCAGGTCATGATCTTGCTGGCGCGATTCAAACGGGTATTTCAGGCTATGCGGAAGGAAGGTGGTGCATTCACAGGCGGAGCATCATGGGGGACTGGTTACATTCCATCACTGCCATCACGTATCGCAGCTTCCTTCTGAGAGCACAGGCACTCTCACCGTTTGGAGTTGGAACAACATCCACAGGAGAAATGTGTAACCCACATTTTAACAGACATTACAAAAAACAAAACCACTGTGCCTTTGACCTCTTTGGTCTTCCTCAGACCAACAATATTCAAGACACTGAATACGATGGACAGTTCAGTTATCTCCACTAATTGGGCAGTAAGTTATCTCCACTAATTGGGGCAGTTCAGTTATTCCACGAATTGGCAGGTCAGGTATATCTCCACTAATTGGGCCAGTCAGTTATCTCCACTAATTGGGCAGTCAGTTATCTCCACTAATTGGGCGTTACAAATGGGTGTTGGATGTTAACGAGGCTGCTGGGAGGGGAAAGAACTAAGGGTTAAAGAAATTAATAATAACATATGACCATCTCAACAATCCTCACCAACAACAATAACAACAGCATTAAAACAACAAACCAACAACAACAACAACAAACAACAGCGACAACGACAACAACAACAATACTGCAGCAGCAACAACCAACAACAACAACAACAACAACAAACAGCAACAACAACAACAACAACATCAACCAAAAACGGCACAACAGCTATACATTCATAATGATAATGTAAGAATGACAATGAGACTAGCAATATCGATGATGTTTGATGTGATGATGATATGATGATGATGATGATGATGATGATGGATGTTGATGATGTTGATGCATGATGATGTTGATTAGTGTCAACAGATCATGAATGCTCTGCTGCTTGCTGCTGCTGACTGCGTGCTGCTGCTGCTGCCTGCTGCTGCTGATGATGATTAATGACGACGACGACGACGACGACGGACGATGTGTGATGATGATGATGATGATGATGATGATGATGATGATGTGATGATGATGTTTGATGATGTGGTGGTGGTTGGTGGTGGTGGTGGTGGTGGTGGTGATGGAGGTGGTGGTAAAATAAAGAGAATATTACAACCACTATTTCAATGTGAAGAAAAATGGTAGTAAAGTTATGGAAGAAATGATAACAGGGACATCAAATATACATTAATGATAAAACTGTTATACGGAACAGATGTGGGAATGAAGGACAGGGGTTTAGAGCCGTAGTCAAATAACCATGGGCTGTAGTGGGCAATAGAACAACGATAAATACTACCAATGATGATGATTGTGATGAAGAAGATGTTGATGATGATGATGACGATTGACGAGATGACGTGATAATGATGATGCTGATGATTTGTGATGATGATGATGATGATGTTGTGATGATTTGGGGATGATGATGATGAGGTGATGATGAGGATGATGATGAAGATGATGATGATGAGGTGAGGTGAATGATGATGATGATGATGAGATGATGATGATGATTGAGCGAAGAGAAAAAGGGGGGAGGTGGTAGAGGCAGAGAAAAGAAGAGAGGCCAAATGAAGTGGGATATTGATCATGGGAAATGATAGATAGGATAGAACCTGAAACTGAGTACCTCCGCGGTGTTTCTGTTTCATAGCCTGCATTAGTGGACCACTGATCAGACAAAAACACCGGCTGAAAAAGTCATTTAGTTGCAGAAACCAAGACTCTACTGACACATCTACAGGCTATATAAACCTTTTAAGTATTCAGATATGATATGGTGATCGTGTTAGCTCTGTTCGTTTCTCTGACTTTACCCATTTTTCTGATGTAAGATAGCTTCGTTGCATATCTGCCATTTCTGTATGTGATCATAGTGGAGACCTTGACCTTGATGGTTGTAGTTCAGACGGAGGTCTGCACCACGATAGGCGAAGAGGACAAAGTGTCGTCTGCTGACCCAAGTCCACAGGAGAGAAGAGAGGGGGACCTCAGGGTGGTCTCAGCCATGTCCTCCTGTCATGGTAACTCTGGACCGATGTCGTTGACCTGTATTGTGATCTGAGACTGGAAGTTGTCCTGGGAATACACGTCTCTGGTGCAGGAACCGGATCTGCATCACGTGATCCTCAGAGTTGGAGGACCTTGAACCAGCCAGGACTACATGGACAGTGAGTACCGTTGCCCCCCTTACACCGCCTGGTTCTGCGAGGTCCGTTTGATGCTGAGGAATACTCAATGGTCAGCTCCTGCCACTTCGGACCCTGCCAGAGTTGTGTTCTCCCGTATGGGCACTGTTGCTAACTGACTGGCCCGACAGTCTCAGGTAGCTGTCGTTATTCGCAATCATGTCCTTCAATGACGATAAAGCATTTGTTGCCACATTCAAAAATGTATTTGTTCTGGTACTTACAAAAGCGTGTTTCATCCAAAATCACACAAACAAACAACAAAACCAGATTACATTATTAATAAGGTGTATTCACTTCGCAAATGCATGCATGGGGGTTTATTTTCAAAGTAATGTGATGTGGTTCAGACTGCCCTTACCCTGGGTATTTCAGGGACATTCTTTGAATGATGATCCACTGGTTAGTTCGACACCGTAACCTATATTAAACAAAAGAAACACGTCATTCAGCTTTTCCATAGCACATGCAACCCCAAAACGATTTTAATCGGATGAGGACATCTTCTCCCTGTTGGAGCTTTCATTAATGAACAGCACATAACTGCCAAGAACTAAACTAAGACTATTTGAAAAAAAATGAAAGAGGGAAGTGAAGAGGAGTAAGGGAGGCCAGTCAACAAAACGTATTATACATTCATTCTTATTTGCTATATGACCGGAATCCTCATTTTTTGAAGGTATAAGTAAGATCAAACAACATAAGAAATCGATTTTAAACGAAGAAAGCCTGGCGGCTCTAAATCAGAATTGTCATATGGCAAAAAACTGACTTTCATGCTCGTAATATTATCATTTAGATCAAAGTACCGAAGAATTATGTTTGTAAAGTGTGTCTTGTTTTGGCATGCCAAACAAAGTGAATACCAATAAAAGGAACAAGGGTTAGGATTTGATGTGGTAACTTTTTGTTTTGAAATATAATTGCATTTCTTAATAACTTTATAATTGTATGTCTCAGTTTTTATCACGTGAAATTGTATATCCCCAAAACAGGCCCGCCTTGGTAAATACCAGCGGACTGGTGGGCTCTGTCGACTGGGACCCAGGGAGAGGGCAGAATAGAGCGACTGGTCACACTTCTTTCCCTGCAACAGACCTTTTAAAGGGTAGTGCAGTGGAACGTTGAAGGCATCGAGCAGAAAAAAAACAGAGCTGCAGATTTTTCTCAAAACCAACCAGATCGAGGAATCTGTATGCAAGAGACCCAGCTAACAGATAACCACCGTTTCTTCATCAGATGGATATTGAGAGTTACCACAGAGGACAGACCAGACAGGATCCAAAGGAAGGTTTCTAACCCTCGTCGGGCATGGCATCCCGACGGCCATGGTGGACTCAAGTCAACAGTATTGATGATCTTGAATTTATCACCATCCAGATTCTCTTCCAAGGGGGAGAATGTCCTCATCACTCACTAAACCACTACAGCTCTCCAAAACGCAAGCTGAACTCCCATATCCTCCAGCTATCAAATAGAGAAGAAAACTCCTCACCGTTTGGTGGACTTCAATGGTCACTCGTCTGCGGGGGGGATTCGGACTCCACTGAGACTAGAGGGGGTGGAGATCCAGGATGGATGATGGACAACACATAGTGCTGATCAACAAACCTGAAGACAGGACATCATGCTACTCCCGAGGCCTGGGGGGACCACGTCCACTCAGGACCTTGCCTAGCTACAGACGAATTCAGATAGCGGCACCATAGTGTTGTCAGCAATCAACTAGGTGGAAGTGACCATTCTGCCCATCACCCGACGTGTTGCTGAACAACATACCTCTACTGAATACATCAGGAAAGTGGGCAAGTTGGAGCTTCATAAAAGCTGATTGGAACAAATTCCAGCTCCATGCAGAAGACCTTTTCACATACCCTCACAGGGAGACATAAACAGTAAATGTAAAGTTGATGGACAGCAGCCAATTCTAGAGGCGGCAAAGGGGTCCACTTCATGTGGCTCCAGAGGGATACAAGTCTTTACTAGTCCCAAACCCTGGCCCATCCTGCACAAAGAGCTATCAGCATCCAGTGAACGCAATGGAGCCCAAAACCTTGTGCACAAACACCGCAAGGCACATTGCTTTGATGAAGAATTCAACAGTACCAAGACAAAAGAAATCCTACCAGTGCTGGCATGAAACCACTTCTGCACCCAGCTGGAAAACAGCACCTGAGAGAAGCTTTGGAAACTGACCAAGGCATCTGAAACGATGATGTCACAAAAGGGGTACCCGCCCCACCCCACTGGGAACTGGTTAGAGGATGATGGGTTTTTTGCTGCGGGGAGGAAAGAGCTGCCAAAACCTCTTGCATAGTGTCTGTTAGGAGGAAGCATAATCGGGTACCCACCCAAAGACGTAAAAGAAGTAATCAGCAACTTCAAGAGACAACACGGCAGCAAATCAAACTTCACTGCACTATTTTGACATCAGATTTCACGATGGCAGACCTCAACTGCTATCAGAAAAAACTCAAAAACAAGAATTTTCCAGGCAAAGATGGAGTCTGCAACGAAATAATCAAGCCCTTGGCACCTCTCTCTGCCAAAATAAACTGTTGTGCTCTTCATCCTGTCATGGATGTCAGGCATCTTCCCATTGGCTTGGAGGAAGCTGTCATCAACCCAGTCCTCAATAGATAAGGAAAGGTCCGAAAAAAATCCAGTTACAGGCCAATAAGCCTGCCTCAGCTGCCTTGGCAAGATCTCGAGCGCCTTTGGTCAACAAAATGACTATTGTGGGCTTTAGAAACCAACAACTGTTCACCAAAAACTCCACACAAAAATACACAACTACCAAACAACAAATAACAACAACAACAATACAAAGGAATACTCAAGACCAAGATCATCACCTGGCACAGTCCAAAGAAAATGCCCTTTAAGGAGAAAAAAGAAGGTCCATCGCAACCTCTCATGACCAGTCAAAAGCTGTTGACGAAGGTTGTGGAAAGAAAGGCATCCTCTGAAAAACTACTGAAGTCAGGAAATTGCTGGATTCATGCTCAGCTGTATCATGAGCTTCCTGTGCCACAGATCTGCAAGGTATAGCACGACGGCAACTTGAGCAGCAGATTAAAGATCAGAGGAGGGGGTCTACAGGGAGGCGCAGTGCTATTTCTTCCCAATCTCTTTGTTGGCTTTCATAAACGACATCACTCACGGCCTCTCCAGACACACTCTCCAGAGCGCGGCATTGCTGACGACATTACAAGGTGGAACGGGCCTCAGGTGTCCATGTAAACTGACAAAACAGTTAGGTTGCGAGATGTCCTCAACTACACCTCCAAATGGCGAACGACTGGTGTGTCACCTCAACAGGGTTGAAGGCAGTGGACTCCTGCCTTCTCTCTCCATACACCCGAGAGAAGAAATTCAGTCCTGATTGTCAACATACCCAACAGATCCCAGATGACTCTTACACTTACATGGTACTCAAATGAAAAGGACAAGAGGATCACAGTAAATTCCCCCACATCCTAGGAGATGGAGGGGAAAGGAGTAGCCACAAGGACGACTGTCTCATCATGAAAGAGGACACTTTTTAATTCCCCCACATCTAGGGATTGGGAGGAAAAGAGAGAAAGGAGAGCCACAGACGACCTGTCCATCATGAAGAGATACAGGACAATGGGGATCCCATTAAATCCCCACATATAGGAGAGTTGGGAAAGAGAGCCACAAGACGACTGATCCATCATGAATAAACTGGCTGGCACTGAATGGGGGAGCCAGCCGTGGCATCTCTGATAGGAGTACACACGGCAACATCCTCAGCACAGGTTGTACACAGGCAACATCCATCAGACAGGTGTGCACCAGGCCAACATCTTCAGAAAGGTGTCACATGGCAAATCTAAGATAGCCGTTCTACACAGGCAACATCTCCCGAACAGCTCACTCTGCATGGCTGTAGGACCCACACTTAGTAGCTGGGCCCACAGCTGCCAAGAGCCCAACACCAGCAGACTGGCCAACGTTCAAAATGGCTGGCATGTGGTAACTCATTAAATACCGGAGGGCTAAAAAACAACACCTAATCAACGGCCTCGAATCCACCAAGGACTTCCCCTCACTTAACTTCAAATGAGAAGAGAGGGTTCTCAACCAGCATGAAAAGATTCAAAGATGCCCTCTCATGCAGCCCACCAAAACTCATGCAGGAGCGGACAAAAACAGACTGTAAAGAAGCAGCTTCAAGTCATCAGGCAAAGGAAACGGATGAGGACCCACAGTGACACCCTACCAAGCATCCTGAAAACGAGAGAGGTTCCATGATGCAGAAGAGTTTTGGGCACCACAAACGATGTTTACCTCTACTGACATTCCAGGGAATGGACCAGGATAGGAGACCAACCTGACTACATCCTCAGGTCCCTGACACTGGAAATGCTGCATTCAGAATACAACGATCTTTATGTGTGGACCCAATCTGCACCGATGGTTCCGCCGATGCAGCTGGTAAAAAAAATGGAGGATGTGGGGATCCTCCCTCTGCTGCCCTGATGGACGATACCCTGTCAAGGTCTCTGCCTGCTGGACGAAGATAAACAAAACTAAGGGCTGAACTTACCTTGCTCTAAGAGAAGCCGTGACAGGACTCATTAGATGCAGATGAACACCGTCTTAAGACGTTGTTTTCCGACAGACTGTGAAAAACTGTTATCCAGAATTTTCAGTCGCCCCCCAGTGAGAAGCTGGATTGACAGAGACAGTTGCAACAGTTAAAGACCTGTCACAAAGAGCGCAGGTGTCTGTTCCAGTGGATCCCTGCCCACTGCGGGCCTGGCAGGGAAAAATGAGAAGGCAGACGGCTTTCCAAATGTAGCCGCAGGCTCAAGCAGACCTGCAGCAATAAACCACCTGCCCTTTGTTGCAGTGAAGAGACGAAACCGAATTTCATTTTCTTGTGAAATTATCAGATCGACGGTTTGACTGCCAGAACCCTCTTCGCTCTTTTCTTTATATGTATATGAGACACTGAGTTCTGGCATTTCAACCGAATTATCTGATGCACAGGTTTAAATCATTGGTATTTATATTCATCAGAAGTATGGGGCCCTCACACGTTTTAAAAGCAACAGAACGCATACATTCTTTTTGCTGTAAAACGTTCTTGGGATTTGATAAAAGACGCCAATACTCTTGTTTTATGGCGAGCTGGGCAGATACCCTATATATATATATATTTGTTTTATATGAATTTAATATATTATATATTATATATATATATATTATTGATGCATTTTGCGGGCAGTGGTGAATACTGGTTCAAGATAAAAAAAAAGAAAAAAATGACGTCCTAACCGAATACCCGAAGGCAAGCAATCGAAACGAATGAAAGAAGTAATAAATCCCCCAACTGGGCCTTAGACATACAACACTTATTTTGACTTTCTACGGATTTTCAGAAGTGTGGATATGTGGAGGTGTGGGAGATGAAAAGACTTTCTTTATCAGTGTTTAGAAGATAATGGGGAAGATTGTTTCAAGCAGGGACTGGCATAGTAAAATTTAGATCAGTGTGCTCGTAAAAACCGTCTACCGATCCTTAAATCACTGCAATCAGCCTGAGAAATACTTGTATGATATCCCAATTACAGAAATTCAAGAGGCCATTGGCAAACGTCAGATTTAGGTGTAATGAGCTTGAGTAAAGTAAAGTATAACGATACTTCAGCAATAACCACGCCATTTTTTGCAGTGAAGAGAAACCGAAATTCTTTTCTCCTGAAATGTCCCAAGTTACAAAAAAATACGAGAAAAATATATTCATAAACACTATAAGATAGCTTTCCTGTCCAGTTGGGAAAAACCTTGTTGCAAAACGAATATGCTGTCATAATGAGAGATGTTGCTATGTTTGTACCTTTACGCTTTACGTATTAGAGAGGGTACAGCTGTAATGATATTTATTAAACCTAATTTTGTTACTTGTTATATCGCATGAGCTCTCTACTTTTCGAAATTTTGTTTTTAATCAAATCATTCACTTTCTATAGCAAGAAACAATTTCATGTTACGTGTCTCATGTGGATAGGCTGGAAGCCTCAAAATTAGAAGAGAAAAAAGAAAAAACACCCGAAGGTGCTGGGAGGTCCCGAGAAGCATGTCTTCACTGCCCTTTGGGCAGTCCTGCACCACCCTTGGAGGCCTGCGCTGTGTTGACGATGGGGTTACAGGCACGCTCAGGACACTCCATTAAGATATCAAGAGAGACATAACTGCTCCTGAACCAGAGGGTAAATTAGACTACAGGGAGCAGCTCATAACAGCCATAAAGTAGCATCCCCATGGGTTGTAACAGCCCTTTTTTCATGGACTGCAAGAGCCACCGGCGAAAAGAAAAACACCACCCTCAGCTGCCGAGCACACCCCACAGGACCAATAAAACCACCCCTGCCCCCACGCACGGACAGATTTGAAGACGGTGCCACTCCTGGACAAGCAAGCTTTCGCCATACGGTCTTATGTGCCCTCAAGTGGAGGAATCCAAAGTTGTATTGTGTTTCCCACTGGTCAACAGGACTTTCCATGTGGTCAGTGTGGTATATCCTCACCGGTCACTGGCCTTTTCCATGGGTCAGACCTATTTAAGGCAAAGAAGAAAAGAAAACACCGAAGGTGCTGGGGAGGACCCAGGAAGCAATTCGTCTTCACCTTGCCTTTTAGAGAGTCCTGCACCACCCCTTGGAGGCCTGCGCTGTGTTGACGATGGGGTACAGGCACGCACAGGGACCACTCCATTAAGATATCAAGGAATAACTGCTCCTGAACAGAGGTAAATTAGACTACAGGTTGCAGGTCATAACAGCATTAAAGTAGCATCACCTTGGGTGTACCGCCCGTATTTCATGACTGCAGAGCCCACGCCTTGGCGAAAAAAAACACCACCCCCCAGCTGCCGAGCACACCCCACAGACCCAACCACCCCTGCCCACGGAACAGATGAAGACAGTGCCATTTCCAGACACAGGCCAAGTTTTCGCCCATACGGTCTTATGATGCCCTCAAGAGAGAATCCAAAGTTGGTAGTGTTTCCACTGTCAACAGGACTTTCCCTGTGGTCAGTGGGTCTTTCTCACCGTCACTGGCACCCTTTTCTCCAGGGTCAGCCTAGTTAAGGGGCAAAAGAAGGAAAAAAAAAAAAAATAAAACAAAAAAAAAAAGAAATTTTAAAAAAAATGATAAAATAAAATGTTTGAATGAGGGGAGATGGAAGTTTGTGATATGCAAAGATGTGTGTGGGGTGCCTAGCTATGCTGCTGCTGGCGCTGCTGCTGCGCTGGGGGAAAATAGACACGACGACGACGCGACGTGATGGATGATAATGATGTAAAATTAAAGTGTGTGAGATGATGATGATTTGTGGTGGTGGTGGGGTTGGGGGGTGGGATGTGGGTGGGGGTAAAAAAAAGGTATTACCCCCACTTTTTCTGGGGGAAAAAGTTATAAAAATGTAACGGGGCTGCAAAATCTAAATGATAAACTTTTAACTGCGTGGGAAAAGGGCGGGGGTTGGCGTATCAAATACATGGCATTTGGGAAATGCCGGGAAAAAACCAAATGATGAGATTTTTAAAGGAGTGAGATATGATGACGATACAAAAGATGACGATGTAATGTGATGCGATGGCTGAGAATGAGTGATGATGATATTTGATGATGATGTGAATGATGATGATATGATGATGATGATTTTGAGGGGTGAGGTATGTGAGAGAGTGGAGATGTGATGAAGGGAAAAAAAAAGGAGGGAGGGGGTAGGGCCCGGAAGGGAAAATGAAGGGTTGACTGGGATGATGTGTAAAACCCGAAACTGGTACACCGCTGTCTGACAACCTCTTTAGTGGACCAGATCGACAAAAACCCGGTTTGAAAAAGTCTTTTTAGTTGAGAAAAGACTCTACTGACACATCTACGGGTCTTAAACCCTTTTAAGTATTCAGATATGAAGGGTGCATCGTTTTTATCTCTTTCGTTTCTCGTCTTACCATTTTGAAATAATAGCGTCGTTGCATATTGCATTTCGTATGTGATCATGTGGAGACCTTGCCCTTGATGGGGTGTTCAGACGGAGGCAACACGTGGAAGAGGACAAAGTGTCGTCTGCTGACCCATCCACCGGAGGGGGGACCTCAGGTGTTCACCCGTCCTCCTGCCCTGGAATTTTGACGTTCTTGCCTGAATGATCAGGACGGGAATTGTCCGGGGAACACGCGGGTGCGGGAACCCGGGATCTGATACGTATCCTCAATTTGGGAGACCTTTGAACCGCAGACTACACGGGACGGGTCCCGTTGTACACCGCGGTTCTGCGAGGCCCGTTTGATGCTGGAAAATACACAAGGGTCAGCTCCTGCACTTCGCCTGCAGCGTTGTGTTCCCCCGTGTCATGTGCTAACGACGGGGCCCACAGCTCGGTAGCTGCGTTATTTCGCAATCATGCCCCTTCAATTGCGACAAGCTTTTTTTTGCACATTCAAAAATTATTTTTTTCTGGTACTTACAAAAGGTTTTTCTTCCAAAAACCCCAAAAACAACAAAAAACCCAGAATACATTATACAAGTGTTTTCACTTCGCAAATGCCTCGGGGGGTTTATTTTTCAAAGTAATGTGATTTTGGTTCATGCCCTTACCCTGGGTTTTCAGGACATTTTTAAATGAGATCCACGGTTAGTTCGACACGTAACTCATAAAAAAAAGCAAAACTCTTCGCTTTTAAAACCTTCAACCAAAACGTTTTTAATCGAGAGACATTTTCCCCCCGTTGGAGCTTTATTAATGAACAGCAAAACAGAAAACTAAAAATACTATTTAAAAAAAAAAAGAAGAGGAAGTAAAGGGGGATAAGGGGGGCCATAACAAAAAACGTTTTTATACATACATTCATAAAGCAAAATGACGGAATCCCAATTTTTTGAAGGTTTAAAGTAAATCAAACAACATAAAAAATCGTTTTAAACGAAAAAAAGCCTGGCGATCAAACAAAATTTGTCATATAAAAAAACTGCTTTCATGCTCGAAATTTGATCATTTGATCAAAGTACCGAAAAATTATGTTTGTAAAGGTGATTTTTTTTTGGATGCCAAACAAAGTGAATACAATAAAAGGAACAAGGTTTTAGGATTGATGGGAACCATTTTGTTTTGAAATATTTGCATTTCTTAAAAATTTTAAATTGATGTCTCATTTTTATAACGTAAAATTTGATATACCCCCAAAACAGGCGCCTTGGTAAAACCAGCGACTGGTGGCTCTGTCGACTTGGACCCGGGAAAAGGGCAAATGAGCGACGGGTCACCTTCTTTCCCTCAACAGCCCTTTTAAGGGTAGTGCAGGGGGAACTTTGGGGCACCCGGGGCCCAGAGAAAAACAGAGCTGCGGGGATTTTTCCAAAACCAACCAGATCGATGCAATTGTTGCAAGAGACCCAGTAACAAAAAAACCCCGTTTTTTCATCAGGGGATATGAGGTTCCACAAAAGACAGACAGGACCCCAAGGAGTATTCTAACCCTCGCCCGGGCATGGCTCCCGCGGCCCTGGGACTCATCAACAAATGAAGACTTAAATTTATCACCACCAGATTCCCCCCAAAGGGGGAAGCCCTCACATCCAAACCACTACAGCTCTCCAAAACGCAAGTGAACATCCATATCCCCAGCTATAAAAAGAAAACACCTCCCCTTTGGGTACTTCAAGGGGTCACTCGTCTGCGTGGGGATACACTCCACTGATACTAGAGGGGGGGAATCCCAGGACGGGATGAGGACAACCACAAGTGCGATCAAAAAACCTGAAGACAGGACTCAACAACTCCCTCCCCTGGGGGACCCGTCCACTAAACCCTTTCCCAGCTACAGAGGACATTCAGAAGGGGCCCATAGAGTTGTCAGCAAAAAAACAGGGGGAAGTGCCCATCTGCCCATCCCCCACGTGTGCTGACACAACAACCTCTACAGAAAAACACAGGAAAGGGGGCAATTTGGGAGCTTCATAAAGCTGATTGAAAAAATTCCCACTCCATGCAGAAGCCCTTTTCCCAAACATCACCCTCACAGGGACATAACCAAAAATGAAAAGTTATGACAGCAGCCTTTTAAGGCGGAAAAGGGGGTCCCTTAAAGGGCCCAGGAGGACACAAGCATACTGGTCCCAAACCCCGGGCCATCCTTCACAAAGAGCTTCAAAAACCAAACGCATGGAGCAAAACCCCTTGTGCACAAAAAACAGAAAAGGACAAGCATTGGAAGAAGAATTAAACATACCAAACAAAGAAATCCAACAGTGCTGGCAGAAACCACTTCCCCCACCGGAAAACAGCACCGGGAACTTGGGAAACTGACCAAGGCATTGAACGATGATGTCCAAGTACCCCCCCCACGGGAAACTGGTAGAGGATATGGTTGCATGGGGGGGAAAGACCCAAAACCTCCTTTGCAAGTTCTTTCAGGAGAAAGAAAAATACGGGTACCCCCCCAAAAGACGAAAAGAAGAAAACAAAAATTTCAAGAACAACACGCAGCAACAAATTTCATGCACTTTTGACTCAGTTTTCACGATGGCAACCTCAAACGATGCATCAAAAACCAAAAACAAAAATTTCCAGGCAAAGATAGTTGCAACGAAAAAACAAGCACCCTTGGCCTTCTGCCAAAAAAAACTGCTTAGCTCTTCAACCTTTGGAGGGCGGCACTTCCCATTGGCTTGGAAGGGAACGTCATCATCCCAGTCCTCAAAAAAAAAGGGCCGAAAAAAAACCAGTTTCAGGCCAATCAGCCTGCCAGCTGCCTTGGCAAAAACTCTCAGCGCATGGTCCCCCCCCCCCAAAAGACAATGTGGGATTAGAAACCAACAACCGTTCACCAAAAACACACAAAAAAAACACAAAAACAACAAACAAACAACACAACAAAAAAAGGAATACTGAAGACCCTCACCACCTGCACAGTCCCCCCGAAAATGCCTTTAAAGGGGAAAAAGAAGGTCATCGCAACCTCTCTTTTACCATCAAAAAACTGTTTTACAAGGTGTGGAAAAAAGCATCCCCTGAAACTACTGAAGTCAGGAATTCTGGGTTTATGCTCAGTGTATCAAAAGCTTCCTTGCCAAGATCTGCAAAAGTTAGCCCGACGGCAACTTGGGCAGCAGATAAAAATCAGCAGGGGGGCTTACAGGGAGGTGTCTTTTCCCCCCCTCTCTTTGTTGCTTTTATAAACGACATCCTCACGGGCCCCTCCCAAAACTCTCCAGAGCTCTGCAGCTGACGACATTACAATGTGAACGCCTTCAGAGTCCTTGTAACTGCAACATTAGGGTGCAGATGTCCTCAAAACACCTCCAAAGGGGGAAAAAACGGTGTGTCACCTCAAAAGGTGAAGGCGTGGGGCACCGCTTCCTCTCCAACCCCGAGAGAAAACAGTCTGATTGTCAACACCCAAAAGATCCCCCAAGATGACACTTACACTTTTCCCGGTACTCAAACGAAAAGACAAGAGGATCACATTAAATCCCCACATTAGGGGAGGGAAAGAGCCACAAGACGACGTCCATCATGAAAGAGGATCACATTAAAACCCCACATCTAGGGAAAGGAGAAGGAGCCCCAAGCGACTGTCCATATGAAGAAACAGGGCAAGAGGATCCCCTTAAATCCCCACTAGGAGTGGAAAGAGACCCAAACGACTGTCCATCATGAATAAACTGGCTGGCACGAATGGGGAGCCCGCGTGGACCTCGAAGGTGTACACAGGCAACATCCCCCAGACAGGGGTCACAGGGAACACCCCCAGACAGGGTGCCAGGCAACATCCTCAAAAGGTGTACACAGGCAACATCCCAACATGTACACAGGGAACATCCCACCATGATGGAGACATCAGTACATGGGCCACAGCTGCCAGAGCAACACCACAGAAAGGGGAAAGTTCAAAAGCTGGTTGTGACCATTCCCCCGGGCTAAAACAACACCTATCAACGGGCCCCGAATCCCCCACAGGACTCCCTCACTTAAATCAAAAGAGAAGAGAGGGTTTTCAAAAAGCATGAAAAATTCAAAAGCCCTTCAGCAAACCCACCAACCATGCAGGAGCGGACAAAACAACTGAAAAAAAACACTTAACACAGGCAAAGGGAAAGGATGGGGGCCCCCATGACCCCTACCAAACCTCCCGAAAAACAGAGATGTTTCCATGTGCAAGAGTTTAACCCACAAGTGTTACCCTCGCTACTGCATTCCAGGAAAGACCAGGAAAGGAGACCAACCTGACTAATCCCAGGGCCCCGACACTGGAAATCCATTCAGAAAACAACGCCTCTTTTATGTGTGGCCCCCCTGCACCGTTGGGTCCCCGATGCAGCTGAAAAAAAATGGGGGATGTGGGATCCTCATCTGCTGCCCTGATGGGCGAAACCCCGTCAAGGTCTCTCCTGTGGGCGAAGATCAACAAACTACAGGGCTGAAAATTTCTGCTTAAAAAAGGGAAACGACAACCATTAGGGCAGGAACACCCGTCTTAAAAGTTTTTTCCTGCAGACTGTAAAAGCTATCCCGAATTTTTCAGTCGCCCAGTGGGAAAAAGAAAGGAACAGTGCAACAGCTTAAAGACCCGTCACAAAAGCGCAGGTGACTGTCCATGGATCCCCCCCACTGCGGCCCGGCAGGAAAAGAAAGGGAGACAGGCTTTCCAAATGTGGCAGCGCTCAAGCAACCGCGCAAAACCACCTCCCTTTTTGCAGGAAGACGAAAAACCCAAAACATTTTTTTCTGAAATTATCAGATCGAGGGTTTTACTGCCAGAACCACTATCGCTCTTCTTTTTGTTAGAGACACTGGTTCTGGGATTTAACCCGAATTATCTGTTTCACAGGTTTAAAACATGGGATTTTAATCACAAAGTATGGGCCTCACACGTTTTAAAGCAACAGAAACCATACATCTTTTTGCTGTAAAAAGTTTTTGGGGTTTGTAAAAGACCCAAATACTCCTTTTTATGGGGAGCTGGGCAGATACCCTATATAATTAAAAATTATATATATTTTAATTATATATAATATATATATAATTGTAGCATTTTGCGGGGATGAAATACTGGTTCAAAATAAAAAAAGAAAAAAAATGAGTCAAACCGAAAACCGAAACAAGCAAAAGAAAACGAATTTAAAAATTTAAAAAATCCCCCAAAATGGGCCCCAGACTAACAACAATTTTGACTCCCACGATTTTCAAATGTGGATAAATGGGGGAGTGGAGATGAAAAGACTTTCTTTTTCAGTTTTTAGACAGATAAAGGAAGATTGTTTCAAGCAGGACTGGCATAGTAAAAATTGAAGAGTGTGTCGTAAAAAACCCCTACCCATCCTTTAAATCCCTGCATCAGCCTGAGAAATACTTTTTGATATCACAATTCAAAATTCAAGAGGCCCTTACAAACGTCAGATTTGGGGTAAAGACCGAGTAAAAAAAAAGTAAACGATACTACGCAAAACCACCTCCCTTTTTGCAGGAAAAGAAACCCAAATTCATTTTTCTCCGAAAAAGTCCAATTACAAAAAAAAAAAACAGAAAAATTTCATAAACATATAAAGATACTTTCCCGTCCTTGAAAATTTTTGAAAACGAAAGCTGTCTAATAGGAAAAGGTTTTATGTTTGAATTACGCTTTACGTTTTTTTGAGAGGTACAGCTGTAAGATATGTTAAAAACCTAATTTTGTTCTTTTTATCGCCAATGAGCACTCTACTTTTCGAATTTTGTTTTTTTATAAACATTCTTTCAATAGCAGAAACAATTCATGTTACGTGTCTCATTGGATAGGCTGGGAAACCTCCATTAGAAAAAAAGAAAAACCCCAAGGTGCGGGGGACCCCGAAACACTTTTCACCTGCCTTTTGGGCGTCCGCACCACCCTTGGAGCCCCCCCTTGTTGACGATGGGTACAGGCACCACAGGACATCCATTAAGATTTCAAGGGAAATAAAATGCTCCTGAACAGGGTAAATTGCTACAGGGTGCAGCCCAAAAGCCTTTAAAATAGATCCCCATGGGGGTACCACCCGTTTTCATACTGAAAAGCCCACCGGGAAAAAAAACCACCCTCCAGCTGCCCAGCACACCCACAACCCAACCACCCCCGCCCACCAAGGACGTAAGACGGGCACCCCGACAAGCCCAAACTTCGCCCTACGCTTATTGCCCTCAGAGAGAATCCAAAGTTGTAGTTTTCCCCCTGTCAACAGGACTTTCCCGTGGTCATGGGGCCCTTTTTCACCGTCACGGACCTTTTTCCCGGTCACCTAGTTAAGGGAAAGAAGAAAAAGAAACACCCAAAAGGGCTGGGGGACCAGAGAACACTGTCTTCCCTGCCTTTGAGAGTCCTGCACCACCCTTGGAGGCCTGCGCTGTGTTGACGATGGGTACAGGCACGCACAGGACACTCCATTAAGATATCAAGGGACATAACTGCTCCTGAACAGAGGTAAATTAGACTACAGGATGCAGCTCATAACAGCCTTAAAGTAGCATCCCCATGGGTGTACCAGCCCGTATTTCATGACTGCAGAGCCCACCGGCGAAAAACACCACCCCCCAGCTGCCGAGCACACCCCACAGACCCAACCACCCCTGCCCACGGACAGATGAAGACAGTGCCATTCCAGACACAGCCAAGCTTTCGCCATACGGTCTTATGTGCCCTCAAGAGAGAATCCAAAGTTGTAGTGTTTCCCACTGTCAACAGGACTTTCCCTGTGGTCAGTGGGTCTTTCCTCACCGTCACTGGACCTTTCTCCAGGGTCAGCCTAGTTAAGGCAAAGAAGAAAAAGAAACACCCGAAGGTGCTGGGGAGGACCCAGAGAAGCGCTGTCTTCACCTGCCTTTAGAGCAGTCCTGCACCACCCTTGGAGGCCTGCGCTGTGTTGACGATGGGTACAGGCACGCACAGGACACTCCATTAAGATATCAAGGGACATAACTGCTCCTGAACAGAGGTAAATTAGACTACAGGATGCAGCTCATAACAGCCTTAAAGTAGCATCCCCATGGGTGTACCAGCCCGTATTTCATGACTGCAGAGCCCACCGGTGAAAAACACCACCCTCCAGCTGCCGAGCACACCCCACAGACCCAACCACCCCTGCCCACGGACAGATGAAGACAGTGCCACTCCAGACACAGCCAAGCTTTCGCCATACGGTCTTATGTGCCCTTAAGAGAGAATCCAAAGTTGTAGTCTTTCCCACTGTCAACAGGACTTTCCCTGTGGTCAGTGGGTCTTTCCTCACCGTCACTGGACCTTTCTCCAGGGTCAGCCTAGTTAAGGCAAAGAAGAAAAAGAAACACCCGAAGGTGCTGGGGAGGACCCAGAGAAGCACTGTCTTCACCTGCCTTTAGAGCAGTCCTGCACCACCCTTGGAGGCCTGCGCTGTGTTGACGTTGCGTACAGGCACGCACAGGACACTCCATTAAGATATCAAGGGACATAACTGCTCCTGAACAGAGGTAAATTAGACTACAGGATGCAGCTCATAACAGCCTTAAAGTAGCATCCCCATGGGTGTACCACCCCGTATTTCATGACTGCAGAGCCCACCGGCGAAAAACACCACCCTCCAGCTGCCGAGCACACCCCACAGACCCAACCACCCCTGCCCACGGACAGATGAAGACAGTGCCACTCCAGACACAGCCAAGCTTTCGCCATACGGTCTTATGTGCCCTCAAGAGAGAATCCAAAGTTGTAATTTTGTTTTTATATAAATCATTCACTTTCAATAGCAGTAACAATTTCATGTTACGTGTCTCATGTGGATAGGCTGGAAGCCTCACATTAAAGTCACGAGAAACGAGTTCACGAGTTCTCTCTCTCTCTCTCCGCCGCACCCCCAAAACACCCCAAAACACACCACACACACACAAAACACCACACCACACCACATCCCAATCACTTTCGGGACAGGCGCGAACGCCCCCTGCATGCATACATACTTTACATAATAAAAACGTACAGCCCAGCCCTTAAATTGAAATATTTATTTGCATCTTTAAAAATCCGGGCCCCTATTGTTAGCCCCTGTAAGGATATATCCCCCCCAAAACCACTTTTTTCTCTCAACTTGTGAAAAAGGTTTAAATTTTAAATTCCAGCCAGCCTACAC
>JAFLJL010007064.1:0-10000 GCA_018398815.1 Conus ventricosus | reverse complement strand
AGGTTTTAGGGTAATAAGTTGCTTATGTTATATTTTGTAGTATTGTAAACAGCTGTGACAAACTTTGTGTGAGTGGCATTATTATCATTATTTGAAGGTGGCCTTACTATGAGTGTGTTGTTTAACTTAGAAAGTAATTAATTAAGCGATTTGTACCGTCTACATTAGGTGACTACCGTAGGCTAGTCTGAGAAAACTACTGAAATACATATTTATTTTACAACGCACAATATCCTTGTTCGGGTAGAGCTTGTGAGGACGGGCTGGGACAGTGAATTCAAACATAGGCGTTGCCATTGTGCACACAATGGCCACACGTCATTGTGCGCCCCTGAACTCCAGACAGTGACAGACTTACGGTCAGCCAGACCACTCCACTGCAATGGTCATTACTGCCTGCGTAAGGTGATGCCCAAACCAGGCCGAGGATGATGACAAGCGCCGCATTGTCCAGTACCACTGGCACGCCACCGTTACACATCTACGTGGGCTCCAGCGGAGATCATCGACGTAGGGGGGATAGCCGTGTATCATAAGGAGAGGACGCAGATATGGACCTTGAACTCTCCCTACCAACCCCTCCACTCCCAAAGATCTACCATGCTCATCTCTCAACCACCTTGCCTCCGAACCTGCTTTTTCCTCCTCTTCCCATCCCCAGAAGTGTACCACACCAAGTGGAGGGAAAGGCTGGATTTTCTACAGTGAGCTCTACACAACTCCAAAGACAATATTGACGTCGTCCCTTCCCCTAAGAAATCTACCGTTAGTGCACACAGTGCATGTGTCACCCAAAAACATCCCTCAACACTGTGCCCGACCTCCATTGGACCTCAAACACTGTGCCACACCCTACTCCATGACCCTCAACACTGTGCCAACCCTACCTCCCAATGACCCTCTACACTGTGCCACCTACCTCCAATGACCCTCAAACACTGTGCACCCCTACCTCCAATGACCCTCAACACTGTGCACCCCTACCTCCATTGGGACCCACAACACTGTGCCACCCCTACTCAAAATGTGCCACCCTTACTCCAATGACCCTCAACACTGTGCCACCCCTACCTCCATTGACCTCAACACTGTGCCACCCCTACCTCCCAATTGACCCTAACACTGTGGCACCCTACCTCCAAAACTGTGCCACCTACCCTCCAATGGACCTGCAAGTGACCACAAGCACAGCCCTGACAATCTCTCCAGCAACAATGGACTCACCTCCCTCATCCCAAACGAGGTCACCAACTGAGGACAACTGTGAATCTGTCAATAAGCTGTTCTGAAGACTGTGTCCCATGAGAAGAATTTTCTAGCAATAACCCAAGCTACAAGCTGAAGTCACAATCTCTACGCGCAGCTCTTCAGGAAGCACAAGGACGACACTTAAATAGAAATAGATTCCCTCACAACTCAAATACATTCATGAGTCATTCAACCAAAACAAATCGCCCGTCAGAATTCATTCTGTTATCAGCAACCCCGGCAGAAGCAAAAACAAATCAAACACACCCGTTGTCTGAAATTGCCCTCTCTCCTCGCTCCTCAAGCATACCCTTCTAAATCAGTCTTCTTTCTACTCTCCCGCGACCCCAGTCCACCTGTCTCCTCTCAAAAATTCCTTCCCTCCACTACCACGTCTCTTTCCCCTTCCACCCTCACCCACAAGATCTGCCAGACTAATGCTACATCAGCCATGTAATGCTGTCCCTTAGCACAGCTGGGTGAGCTTGAGTCCCCCACCCATCCCATTCTCAAGAAAATTAACTTTGAGCCAACAGGCAACTGTCATTATTGCTAGGGGGTGACTCTGTCATCAAAGGTGTGGACCTCTCCTGTCCTTCATATCAGTAAAACTAACAAAAAGTCAGTTTCTCAGTGGTCTGACACTTCCCAACTCACAGACAGAGTGGCTAAGTAGTAAATGCCCACACAGACAAACTCGGACATTTTGTCTTTTCATGTGGGCATCATGACAGCAGACGCAATTCAAATCAGCAGAGGGTTGGCATCAGTACTGAGAGATGGTCACAGTTTTTCTCTCAGGTGCGACACATTTTCCCAAAGGCGTCAATACAAAGCATCTGGTATCATTCCATGGGCGGAGGGCCGCACCCACTGAATGCTCTAATACATGCTGGCCAACAGCAACTTGCAAGTGGGTGTGAAAAATGAGGGTCAAGTTTTTACAGACCACTCGAACGTTTTCACCCAGCTAGCGGAGCACCCAGAAAGGCCTTTATACTCAGTGATTTTATTGGGGGGGGGCCCCCCAGTTCATCCTTACACGAACGGAACAGCGCATTAGCAGAGGGGTTTGTTCGCTTCAGCACTATTGAGCGTTGACGCCGGGAAAAGGGAGAGGGCCGCTGGGCTGAGGCAGTGTCAGGAAACCGACCCCTACGTGGTCATAAGCCCCTCCCCCACTACAACACAACAGGGAAACCCGTCCCCCAGGTAACCCGCCAAGTGGTTCCATAAGCCCCTACCCCTACCAACAACAGGGAAACCAGGTCCCCAGGTGCCCCACCAACCGTCTGAACCACTCTGCTCCCCACCCTCCCTCGTATGATCCAAACCTCTCCATTCGTCCCTCCCCCTGATAACCATCCCACCTTGTCCCTAATTCAACTGAACATCATCCCATCCCTTCAGTTATCCTACATCCATACTGGTTTGGATGACTTTCCGCCCCTCTATTAGCTATCACCCAGACCCGACCACCCATCGCTCCTGAAGTACAAAAACACCTCGTCACTATACGTGACAACGAACGTTCACTGTTATATGCCGCTAGGGAAAATGTTTCCTCAATTTCATTCCATGTACTATTCCCCCTTTTCTCCTCGCACCACCTGCTTTTGGCAGTGGCCATACTACATGCCTGTCCCTCCTCCCCACCCCCGTATCCTCCCCCCTACGGGCATCATGCTGACAAAGCCCATCAGGGATAATGTTCTGCACCAAGGAGAGCTACACAAGCCGTAGTTACAGACTAAAGAAAGTTGATTGCAAACCAGTATTGGTGTGTCAATTTTTTTTACAGAAAGTGTTGTGAACATCAGCATGTGTTTATGCAGGTATGCTATTTGCCCATGTACATAAATTCTATAAAAATATTAACATGGGTTCAATGGGAGGAAAAGGGTGAAGATGAAAGGACTGTGACCACGTTTGCAACATACCAACAGTGAGAGAAAAGACACAGCCATCTTTGTGTTGAAGAAAGACAATGGATTTAAGTGACTCCATTCCTCGTGGACCTGGTGCCGACGCCAGCACACAAAAAAAAATAATAAATATTTTTTTAAACCTCACAAGCACAAAAAATCTGCATTGTGGACATTTTACATCCGATTTGCAAGTGTGGAGGATTATAACAATTTTCTTTAATCAAATTATATTGACTGAGAAATTCGCTCTCTCTCACTCTCTTCTCTCTCTCTCTCTCTCTCTCTTCTCTCTCTCTCTCTCTCTTCCGTTTTTCTATCAATAGTTTTCTATTGTATCTACGTGGTGCACGTGAGCACCTAAGAAACCTCTTGTTGTGTAGATAAACATTCGGTGAAATTGTCACAGGTGAGTTATAACTCCTGTGAATTTTAAATTCTGCTGTGGTTTTATATTCAGTTATTATTTTGCATTGAACAATTGTTTTTTGTTGTTGCTGTTGATTTTAAAATGTTGTTTTGCAGTTGGTTGCAATTTTAGTTTTGTTTGTTTCTATAGTCATTATCTGTTTTGGCATTTGAGGATGTGGTATTTCTGTGTGTATTATGTGGACATATTTGTGTTTGTTTTTAAGTTGTTTCATCGCTATTTTTGTTTAATTCACAAATGGGTACAATCATCTTCAAGCGTGGCCAACAGAAGACGGATTACGTATTTGGACATTAAATATAAACCATATACAAAACAAATTACAGGAGATACCCACTTACTGTCAAATCAAGACAAACCCTTTCATATATTTGCGCCTTCACTGAATCAAGACTTTCAGATATTGTCCCGATGCCATTGTCTTAAAGCTCTAGGTTACAATATTGTACGCAGAGATCCCACCGAATCCAAAAATTACGGGCTTATTAATTTACATTCATTGGAAACATTATATGCGCAACGTTTATATGACTTGAAAGTTTTGGAAAAATTGAAGGCAGTTTGTGGCTATAATCACGTTGAAGAGAACGAAACACATCAAATCGGATTTGTGTATCGAAACCCAGCAGAATGCCCTTTGGATGCGACAAGTATACGGCCATGATGGATGCTGCTCCACTTGATGCTAACATAATTAATATTTTAGGGATTTCTACATTGATTTATTAAAATGCCAAAAACATCATGGTCCAGACATGACTACTTCGTACAACTTATCCCAATTTTAGACATGACCACCCGAGTAAACGCCCACTAGCAAAACATTAAATGACCACATCAATCTTTCAGAACCACATAACGTCATTGAGAAATGTGTTGCCATTGAATGTTGCAGCGACCACTTTCCAGTATGTATTACGTGGAAAAGAAGGCGGAATCAAAATTCCTTAAAACAGGCCACAAACATATCATCTGTTGATCTTTTGGACAAAATACATAAGATCCCTTTCTCCACCGACCTCATGAATTCCCCCTTATAAACTGTTTATAATTACACTGATCCAGCCGAAAGCATTAGAGTTTTGGCCTACATACGTTTAATTATGTATTATGACAAGTATGGCCACTCAAAAACGCGAAGAGTTTAAACATAGTGACATCCAAAAGTGGATGACTGATGAATTACAGCTGCTTGTTTCCTACGTGACGATCTGTTTGAATAACAGTAGGAAATCAGGATTAATTTAAAAGGCAGCGCAATAAAAGTCAATTCACTCAAACGAGACAGCAAAAAATGAATTTTTCGTGAACTGGTAGCCAACAAAATTCGAAGTCCATATGGTAAGCAATAAATGAACTTTACGAATAAAACTGCACACTCAAAGATAAGTCCCATTCAATATAACACCAAAAATTTTGACCACTCAACAAAACACTTTACAACAGTTGCAGAACACATTGTCAAAGAAAAGAATACTACTCAAGGAACTACAAAAACTGAAAACTTTTGATGATAAGAAACATTCGTTCAGCTCCATCAGTTCCACTATGACAGTCGTGATGTTACAAAGCTTTATGCCAGTTTTTAAAGCAGGACAGGAAGTCGTGGACTTGAACGGAATTGATGGAAAGGATTCTGAAACGATCACCACCTGTTATATGTGAAACTCCTTACCTACATATACAATTTATGCATGATAAATGTCACTTTTGCTCAGTTCAAAGTTGCCAAAAGTAATACCCATTTTCAAATCTGAGACAAATCTGACCCACTCGAACTATTTATAGCCTATATCTATTTTGCCTGTTCTTTCCAAAGCCGTGGACAAAACCATAATAAACATCTTTTGCCACCTTTTTGAACTCTTCCAAACCTACTAAATAAAAGTCATCGGGAGTTCAGGAAAAATCATATCTTGTCACAAGCACTTACAATATGTAGTCTCAATGGCTAGCCAATATTAATGAAATAAATATTGGTTGGCGCACTGTTTGTTTGATTTTCCAAAGGATTTTGATTAATTGACCACAAATTTGCTATGCAGGATGCTTTTATCAATATGGTATAACCGGAAATACCTTCCATCTAATCTCATCATTCCTAGAAGACCGTCAACAAAACCGTTTGTGTTAACAAACAATTTTTCAGAGAGCTACACATCCAACTTGGGTACCCCTGGGTTCTGTGTTAGGCACGTTGCTGTTCTCAGTTTTATAAATGATCTCCCTCTTTATACTGAGGATTATGTGAACTCTTTGTGATGATGCGACGTGTCCATACAAGTTAGCTCCAACTTAGAAAGCTTTTTTCACCTCATTAAAGAAGGAATGCTGATATCTTAAGTAATTGGTTGCATTAAATCACATGTCACTAAATCCTAACAAAAACAAAACTAATGCTGATAAAAAACTAGGCAAAGAAGACCAAACATACCACACACGCCTCCTTCTGATTTTATCAAATAATCAGGAAATTGGATGAAAATGGTGGATAGCCATCGAGTTCTAGGCGTATATGTTGATAATAATCTCTCTTGGTTCTTATAACATTCGCGTTTTTGGTAAACAATTTCCAGACAAGCATATCAGCTGTGCAGGATTTTAAGCAGGTTCATTAAACTTCATGCCAGGAAATTATTCCTACATGCACATATTCTCTCTTCAATCAATTATTGTTTCAACACTTTTGATTTGCTAGTGCTAATGCATGAAACCTCTTCGAGTGTCTACAAAAGAGCACTTAAAGCAGTTCTAGTAAAATCGTCCGTCTTACTAAAGGGGATTATAATAAAGCAGGGGCCCTTCCGCTAAAAGAAATGTTTGCTGTCAACAATTGTTTGATAATTGCAAAAAAATTGCGTCGGCTATATCACCCACCAACCCCCTTTTCTTCTGTCTAGATTAACAAAAACTGAGGGATTCAACAAATTCCAGGTTCCCCACCTAGAATACATCCCATTTAAATCAAGCTTATCTTACTTGGTGTGTGGGTTTGGAATTCACTTCATATATTTCCGATGCACCCAAAATGCAGAATCCTTCAGGGAAACACCTGATTACACATTTCACAGTAGGTCTTTACCAGTAGGGATAAAATACACATACCAGAGCACACCCTTTGTTTTGCTGCATATTAAATGATACGCCGCTTCCCTTTCTGTAACCAGAGAATGATATATTGAAAGATTATGGTTACATTGGTTTTGTTAATGTCTGTTAATTTATATCATGAGGAATGAATGTTGTGTATCAATGATTTTATTGATGCATGTCACTAAACTGATTGATGTCCTAATATTTTTGATTGATTGAAGCTTTTATCTATATGATGATAAAGCGTGCCATGCCCTGGTAACTCCCCCCCCCCGATGATTATATGGATGTATTGTTGCTTTGTTTTTCAAATTTGATAGTTATGTTTAGTATATATTATTTTGGATATGAAAGAAAAAGGAAATATTCTCTCTCTCTCTCTCTCTCTCTCTCTCTCTCTCTCTCTCTCTCTCTCTTCTCTCTCTCTCTCCATATGTAAGCTGTGTATTGATGTACTGTCACTAAGTTTATAATTATAGTTTTGGGTAGTAGTGTATGAACAGGTCAAGAAGACGAAGAAGAAAAGATGAGTCGGTGTGGTGGGGGGGGGGGGGGGGGCGAAAATTATGATGGCATATCTTCTCTCTCTCTTCTCTCTCTCTCTCTCTCTCTCTCTTCTCTCTCTCTCTCTCTCTCTCTCACACCACACACACACACACACACACACACACACACAAGACACACACACACACACCACCGCGCGCGCGCGCACGCGCGCGGGCGTGCGTGTGCGCGTGCCCGCGCGCTTGCACGGGGCAAGCGCACACACCATGTAACAATGAGCGGTATGGACTATTGACGCTAGGCTTTATTGTGCTAACTGATAATGATTGTAGTACTGCTGGTTCTTGTTTGCCTTGGTAACCCCCCAGAATTTATTTATATAATTTTTTAAAGAAACAAACAAACAAACAAAAAAAGTTAGTTATTACTGATGAATTGTAGTTTGTCTAATTATTATCCTTTGCAGATGTGCTGTATGTTAATATTTTACAAAAGGGATGTAACGCTCTCTCTCTCTCTCTCTCTCTCTCTCTCTCTCTCCTCGCTCTATCTCTCTCTCTCTCTCTTCTCTTCTCTCTCTCCTCTCTCTCTTTCTCTCTTCTCTCTCTCTCTCTCTCTCTCTCTCTCTCCTCCTCTCTCTCTCACTCTGCCCCTTTCTCTCCTCTGTGTCTCTTGTCTGTCTGTCTGTCTGTAGTCTGTTCTGTCTGTCTGTCTCTCTCTGGGGGTTTTTCTCTCTGTCTCTCTGTTCTCGCTCTTCTCTCTCTCTCTCTCTCTCTCTCATTCTCTCTCTTCTCTCTGCTTCTCCTCCTTTCTGTCTCACTATCCTCTCTCTCTCCCCCCTTTCTCTTCTTCTCTTCCTCCTTTTCTCACTCTCTCCTCCCTTCCCTCTTTCCTTACCCTCTAAACATAGGAGTCATGGCGCGGCCTGCCTCTAAGCTCTCCCAGCCCCGCCCGTTATAGCATCAACGAAACGGATTGTATCAACTCTGTCCGTTTCTTTTGATGTTTCTGTAGATCAAAATGAAACAATACTGTCAATACAGATCAGTTTTCAACACATTTCTGCCACTCTTTCGGGCACACGTCCTTTAACTTCAAACTTTGTTGAGGAGTTTCTGCATCAAAAGCTGCAGCATGATCTACCACACGGTAAAAAATGGCTGACAAGTTGAAAAAGAGTTTTGTCAGGTAGACAGCTGAATTACGGCTTATATTGATTGCAGAATGTTTTGTGTGTGTGTGTGTGTGCGGCGTGCGTGCGTGCGTGCGTGCGTGCGTGCGTGCGAGCGTGCGTGCGTGCGTGCGCGTCCATGCGTGCGTGCATGCGTGCGTGCGTGCGTGTGTGTGTGTGGCGTTGTGTGTGGTTTTGTGTGTGTGTGTGTGTGTGGTGTGTTTTGTGTGTGTGTGTGGTGGTGTGTGTGGGGTGTGTGTGTGGTGTTGTGTGTGTGGGGTGTGTGTGTGTGTGTGTGTGTGTGTGTGTGTTGTGTGTGTGAATAGGTTTCACTCTAGAAATAAAAACTGAATTTGTCACTCTCCTCTCTCTCTCTCTTCTCTCTCCCCTCTCTCCTCCCCCTCTCTCTCCTCTCTCTCTCTCTCTCTCTCTCTCTTCTTCTCTCTCTCTCTCTCTCTCTCTCTCTCTCTCTCCTCTCACTCTCTCTTTCTCTCTCTCTCTCTCTTTTCTTCTTTCTCCTCTCTCTTTCTCTCTTCCCAACACCACGCCGTGTGCAAGTGTGTGTGTTGTGTGTTGTTTTGGGGGGGGGGGGGGGGGGGGTGTTATTACGTGCGTGCGTGCGTGAGTGCTTGCGTGCGTGCATGCGTGAGTCCGCGTGTGTGTGTGTGGGGGTGGTGGGGGTGTGTGTGTGTGTGTTTTTACGTGCGTTTTTGCGTGCGTGCGTGAGTGCTTGCGTGCGTGCGTGCGTGCGTGCGCGCGCGTGCGTGCGTGCGTGCGTGCGTGCGTGCGTGTGTGTGTGTGTGTGTGTGTGGTGTGTGTGTGTGGTGTGTGTGTGTGTGTGTGTGTGTGTGTGTGCGGGGCGTGCGTGCGTTGGGTGTGCGCGTGCATGTGTGTGTGTGCGTTTTCTCCTCTCTCCTCCCTCTCCTCTCTTCTCCTTTTCTCTCTCTCTCTCTCCTCCCTCTCTCCCCTTTTCTCTCTCTCCTCTCTCTGTTTTCCTCTCTCTCTCTCTCTCTCTCTCTCCTCTGCATATGCGTATGTGTGTGCGTGCATGTGTGTGTATATGTGTGTGTGCGTGCGTGTGTGTGTGTTGTGTGTGGTGTGTGTGTGTGTGTGTGTGTGTGTGTGTGGGTTTTGGGTGTGTGTGTGTGTGGGGTGTGGGTGTGTGTGTGTGTGTGTGTGTGGGTTGTGTGTGTGTGTGTGGGGTGTGGTGTTGTGTGTGGTGTGTGTGGTGTGTGTGTGTGTGTGTGTGTGTGTGTGTGTGTTGTGCTTGCGTGTGTGTGTGCGTTCATGTGTGTTTTGTGTGTGTTGTGTGTTGTGCGTGCGTGCGTGCGTGCCCTGCGTGCGTGCGTGCGTGTGTGTGTGTGTGTGTGTGTGTGTGTGTGTGTGTGTCTGTGCCTGTGTGTGTGTGTGTCTGTGTCTGTGTGTGTGTCTGTGTGTTAAAGACGGAGATAGCATGGATGATTTATCACTTTGTATGTCACACATGGAGAGTTAGGGATACCCAAAAACATGCGAATGGCAAGAAGAAATTGCGTGCGTGCGTGCGTGCGTGCGTGCGTGCGTGCGTGGTGGTTGTTTTGTGTGTGTGTTTGTGTGTTTTGTGTGTGTGTGTGTTGGGGTGTGTTTGGG
>JAFLJL010007062.1:0-10465 GCA_018398815.1 Conus ventricosus | reverse complement strand
AGGGATTCCGAGTTTGAAAGGGGCCTTTGGCAGCGTTTGCAACCCGGGGGGGGATAAAAACAGCTGTCATGGTGTTTTTCTGAATTTTGTGTGTGATGAATTTTGCCGAATGCGGCGCAATACCAGGGCGCATCCCCGCACTTGCGTTTTTTGTTTTCTTTGCACGTGCCGGGCTCCACTCCACCAACGATCCAGCGCCGTCGACAGTGTCAGGGACACGAGGGCACTCCGCTCGCGCATGGCGCAAAACGGCAAAACTCATCGCCCATTTTTTGTTTTTCCCTTTCAAAGTTTTCACGGCGTGATCACCTAGTGCGGGGGTAGTTTAGCGTTACCTTGTTGTCAAAGAAATTTCTTTGTCATCCCACAGCCTTTTTCCGAACGGGTGGCTTATGCTTTTAAAAAAGCCCCGGGGGATGAGGTAAAACCCAAAGTAAACCCCCCACCTCCTCTTCCTTCTATTTTTCTCTCTTTCCCCCGGGGGGCCTCCCAAACGATAAGAATTTGGTAAAACACCAGCGCCTCTTCGTCCCAGCTTTGCTCCTTCCGAACGTCCCCTCCCGTGGGGACCGCGCCGTTGCATTTGCCTGCGGTCGTGCGCCACTCGAATCCCATGATCTGATCACCCACCGATTTTCCCGGGGACGTTTCATGCCGGTGGGGCCACAAAAAACCCCGTCTGCGCCAAAAAACGGATTCTTCTTGTGTTTTTCCAGAAGGCTGCGCGGCGCTCCGCTTTCGCTGGGGGGGTTGATGCAGGGGTATCAGAAGCGCTCGAAGGGTGCCGCACGCAGCGCCGCGAAATCCCACCTTGTCGCTGACGGCGCGCTCCCCCCCGCCTCGGCACGCCGGGACGGATTTGCCCCAACACCCACAAGGTTGTTGCCGGCGCTTGCTCGTGTACCTTTTCCGGCGCCTCTCACCTACACCGCCCCCGTGGGATTTCCATTCTTGCCCGGCGGGGCTGTGCCAACCATGCTTTCGTAAAGCCCTTGTCCCGGGCCCCTTTAGCCTTCCCGCCGGGCTGCTTCGCGGGCTTTGCAGCCGCAGCTGACTCTTTTCTGCCCTCCGACCGTTTTCTAACCCGCAGTTGCGCCTCTGCGTGCACATCGCGCTGCGCCCGCTGTTCTTGCTTCCATTCCCCTGCGGAGAGGGCGATCGATACAGGGGAGCCCGCTAGAAATTGCATCCCCATTGATGAACGTCTGTGCGCGCGTGAGCGGATTGAGTGTGGGTGTGGCGCATGGGGCCCGGGGGGGGGGTCAGCATAGCCCGATGAAAGCAAAGGTCCGTGACGTCTCGCGGGTTTTTTCCCTTTTATTGGGAAGCGTAATCTTCGATCGTAGGAGCATAGTAGGGTATGGGCAGTGTTTTTGCAGGCCATGCGTGGGGGGTTGTTGGTGAGCTTGGTTGTGTTTTGCTGCAAACCCCGTACCCACGCAGGCTGAACGCCGTGGTAAATTGCAGCGCTCCCGAAAGCCGATGTTTTTGCAGCTATGGCAGGGGGTCTGGGCTCTTCGGTAGACAACTGGTTTGGCTGGTGGGCAGCTGCAAACGCACGTTTCCCAACAGTGAAAGCCCCCTGATTCTACTGGGCCCTTTACCACGCCTTTGATTGTGTCGGGACGCCCCCCGACGCCACGCGGCCGGGAAGCTCCAAGCGCATGCACCTGTCTTCGCTTTGCAAGGTGTTGCGTGCCAACCAAGAAACACAGAACGAGCGTGGGACTCGATGCTTCTTGCGTTGTGCGCAAAAAGACAAGGGCCCCGCTCGGGCCAGAAGAATTAGTTTTCCCTTTCGCAGACGCGGGTCCCTTTTTTAATCGACGGGGCATCGGGAGTGCAGCCCGCGGGCACGTTAAAAGGGTCGGTCCCCCCGGTCTTTTTTGCAGCAGCCTGCCCCCGTCAGTAGAACGCTTCACACCTCCAGGAGGTCCTGCAGAAGCAAAAAGGACGTTTGTTCCCCGGCACCCGCGCCCTAAGCGGGAGTGGTGCCGTCTCCCCCAGCAACATATTTCCCAAACTTTAAATGCCTGGGCCCCGCATCCGCTACGTTCGAGCGCTCCCCTGGCAAGTGACGTCGCAAGTTTCAGGGCTTTTCGATTTGCGAGCGCCGCGGGCCTTTGGGTCACCTCAACCCCCAGGCTGTGCTCATCAGACCGACCCCGTCGGGGCGCCGCAGGGCTGCCACGGTCTTTGCATCGCTCCACGCGTGCCATGCCGGTGTGGTTGGAGCCGCCTGAAAAGGGTGGATAAAGCCAAATTTTGGGGCCCCGTTTGGTGCTTTCAAAAATGCGGAAGTGCACGCCTTTTCAACCGGGCCTGCACCGGCCTAACTGGGCCCCAAAACCCAAACACTAGTGCTGCCACCCCGAGGATCATTCGTTGGGGGGCGCGGCCCACCACTTATCTGACAGCGGTGTTAGGCCCGGACCGTCAGGGTGGGAGATTAACCTAAAAAGTGGGGTTTTCCCCTCCAACCGGACCCTGCCCCCCCGACAGGGCGCCCTTTTCGACCGAGGCCTTTCCCGAGCCCAAGTTCGGGACGGGGAAAGTGCGCAAATCGAAAGCCCTGCCCACCCTGCGCAGCAACCCCTGCTTTCCGGGGAAACCCCACATGGTCCTCAAAGCCCATCATGTACCCCCAAGCCCCCGCGCGCGCGCCAGCAACGCGGCAATGAGCGCGCAATGGCGTCGCCCGTGCTCCATTGGCTAGTGTCAACGCTGCGGAAATCGGAGCCTCGCCTTTTTTGGCCGTGCCAACCCCCCACCCAGGAGATCCATCACGAGAGCAAGAATTTCCCGAACGAACGGGGAGTCCCCCGGACGTGCCCCCCGCCCCGCAGGTGGCACCCTACAATAGGTTTGCTCCGTCGCCCCCTTCACCTCCGTTCGCCGTTGGGGCATCAAGGGAAACCGTTCCCAATCGTCCTCAAACCCCGTGCGAGTCTCAGGCCCCCCTTCTGAGAAATTTGAGCGTGGAAACCCTTAAGAATCTCAACTTCGACGATTTTCGCACCTGGGGGTCCCCGCCGCCACCGCTGCTGCGGCCGCCGCCAACACCGCCCCAGCGCCGCCGCCCCCATGCGCGGGCGGGGCCCAACGGAAGGCTGTACGTCGGTCTCCTGGGGCCAAGAGGCTGCAGCCCACGACTGCCTCCGCCAGCCCCCGCCCTGGCCCGCCCAGCGGCGCCGGCGACGGCCCCTCGCGGGCCGCACCTCCGACATTCTTTTTTTCGCGCTGCGTTTGTCGGGGCTCAAAAGCCCCCCGCCCCCCTGTTACGAGTTCGCGGATTTTTGGGTGAATTACAGTAGCCCTGTTGCCGCACCCGGATACGTCCCCCACGCGACGCGTCCTCCACCTCGTGCGTCCCCGGGGGCCGGGAACGCGCGTTTACGTAAGTGTGGCGCCCCGGGCGGCGATCTTGGCATGCGGCCCGTTGTCGATCCCGTCTGGTCGAAAACCCACTCCCCCCCTCCCCCGGGGCCCCCCGCACCGGCGTCCGGCGCCCTACGGATGCAACGGGCCGGGGCCGCCGAAGTTCGGGGGGAAGTGAGGCCCGGGGTCGGCGCCCCGCTGCGGATCCGGGCTGCCGACTTTCAAGTATCAAAGCTTTTGGGGTTGCGCCGCTGGCCCGTACCCCCAGGCACTGACGCAGCAAATGGCGAGAAGGCTAGGCCCCTAAGTGGGGCAGCACGCTGAGAGGGTGTTCCATCGCGCACGGAATATTCGAGTTCCCGGGGGTAGCGATCCATCAATCGCACGGCTGAGATCATGGACGATTCGAGACCGGTGGCAAAAATGTTTTGGGGGCGGTTGGATTTCTTCAAATACAATCCCCGAAAACCCGCCAAGAGGCAAGTGCGAGCCCCGGCCGCTCCGCGTTAGGCAGCGCCCCCCCCAAAAGCGCAGTCGGCCCTCACTTTGCCGTCGCCACTATGGCATGGCACTGGGAGCAACGCAACGGGAAAGCGGGGCTTTTTCTTTCGCGAAAACGGATCCCATCGCGCTCGATCCTGCGCTATCTAAGGCCCGCCCATGCTGGCGCTCATTTTTGGGGCCAACTCACAGAGACGTAGCAGCCGCCGAAGTTTTGGGCCCCTTGCACTTTGTTTCCTTTTTTACAAGGAATGCCCGTAGTGGCGGGCCGCAGTTCTGTGGGCACCCCATGCGCCGTCACGCACTGGCCCCGGACACAGCGGAACGCGTTTGAATCAGAGCGTGTGGGCCAGACGCTCCTCAGTTTTTCCCACTGGACACCTGCATGAAAGTAAAACCTTTTGGCTTTTTCACATTTCTAAAAACGCTGCGGTCACACAAAACGCTTTTTTACTAAAGCGTTAATTTTTTTTAAACTCATGCTGCTGCTGTACCAGGGGATCGCCGTACCAGCAGGGTAAAAGGAGGAAGAAGTTGCGGGAGCGCACCGCACCCGAATCCTTGCGCAGTGACCACCAAGCGGCGCCCGAGGCTCGAAAGTACCCATCAGTACACCCATCGCGCCTTTCCCCTGCCGGGGCTCAAGCTTTTTTTCCCAAACTCCTGGACTCCGGGCCTCCCGTGGAGAGAATGCAGAACACGCGGCCGCGGCGCTTTTTCCTGGCGTGTACCCCGAAAAAACCGGCTGGCCTTTTAAAATTGTGATCGCGGGCTGGGGTAAATGATGTGCCCAGCTGCAGTCTTTTCTAAAAAAGGAACTGGGGCACCAGGTCGACTCTGTGCGTTCGCAAAGCAGCGCTCAATCGATAAGAACCGCGGGTAATGGGCGCCGTTTTTTCTAGAAAGGGCGGGCTTGCATGGAGGCCGCGCTTTTGGGTTCAAGGGGATACATCAGCGGAAACTTAGGCAGCGATTGGGGGAAAACTTCGAGGGGGGCCTTGTGGGGCACACGCCCCATACAAAATACAAACATGTCATGCGATCCCGCAGTTCCTCTCAAAGCAAACATGCTTTGTAGTGGGCGTGGCCACGGGCCCCCCGACGCACCCGGGGATTGCGTTGGGGGCTGCTAAAGCATCTCGCTCCCTGCGGGGAGCACACGTTTTCGGAATGTGTCCAACGCGCACCGCGTTGGAAAAATTGTTATTTGGCGGGCAATTGGTGGCCCAGGCGTTGAATACGAAAGGACTTCGGGGGGATTTTTCGCCATAGCAATCTCAAGCTATGCGCTTTGATGTCCAGAACAAAGGGCAAGGGCTCATGTCGTGTCTGAAGTGCAAGATTGTAAGGCAGGATCTTCACTTTGGTGATTGGCGGTCCCGCGCTGAAAAGGCGCAGCGCACACGTTCCACAGTTGTTAAAAACGCAGTTGGCACAGCCACGTGTACCGCTCCCACAAAGGGGTTTTCGACTTGCCAGGCGCACATATTGACACTCTCTCTATCGCCTAAATTTCAAACGCTCTCCCCGCTGCCCCCGTCGGCCCAACGAACCTCAGATCTGGGGGGCAATACTGCTGCCCTGCAATGCATTTTTTGCAGCTGCAGCGAAACGGGAGTTGTGCTGGAGCCCTCAATTCCACGCCGCGGCATTGTGCGGCGTTTTGGGTGCAAAACGGAGCGTCGCGATCCCGCGTTGCAACCCGCGCCATGCGCGTGAAATCTGAGCGTGGCCGGGGAAACGCAGTCTTGCGCGGGAAATCTGCGTTTCGAATTTCTCGTGCAGCCACCGCCTCCGGGAAAACGTGAGTTGACCTCACGCCGGGGTGGCCCGGGCGCTACGGGGGCGTGCGTGCGCTGCTCCAATCAAATTACATAAATGACAAAACCCCCGAGTTTCGAATATCAAAGCGCAAGCGCAAATCCCAAAATTAATATCGGGGGGGGCGGCACTGGCGTCCTGGGGAAACATATGGCAATCAATCGTTATTGAAACTTGCGCCCGAATCTGAAGCTTGTGTGCGCTCCACAAAGTCGCGCGTCGGTTCCAGAACGATGCTGCAGCAGGAAGTGGGGGGACTTGCAGGCCCTGCCTGCAAACCCACCGCACACGTCAGCTGGCTGGGAAAAGGGCAGAAAACGCAACACGTCGATCGTTGCATAACCCCGTTCCGCATCCGTACCACCCGTGCGCTTTGTTTGATTTCTCCACAAAAAATAAAGAATGCTCCTTTGCCGTTTTTCGAAGCTCGCAAGGACGCCATGCTGCCGACAATGAGCCGAAACAATGGGTTTTTGGGGAAGCCCACAGAACTTCCCCTTTGCCGCTCGAAGGGTTTTTGGGGGGGGAGCGGGAAAGGGGGCTGCAGCGCCTAAATGCCGCTTGGGTGTCGCCAGAGTCATACGAGCCCCAGGGCTCATTTGGGTTTATGATGAGATGGTCCCGCACTGGGGTGGCGGGCGGCGGTTTCGCGATGAAGGAGCACTGTGCTGGCGGGGGGGGGTTGGGGGGTGTGTCCTTTGCGACGACAGGCCTGGACCGGCTGTGAAGGAGAACAAGGACAGCAATCCCGGACGTAGTTTTTAGATTTTGGGGCCCTTTGGGGCCTCTGCAAGGGGGGGGTCCGTGCGCGACCATGGTTGCAACCAGGCAACATCCGGGGGGCGATCGTGCACCCGACTTCGCCCAGACACTTTCTGGGCAAACTTGTATACGCCAATCTGCAAAAGATAAAAGAATGCGGGTGGCCCGGGGCCCCAATCGATGCGGGCAGCGAACAAGAACGCGCAGAAAAAAAAAGCATCTATACCACCTGGAAAAAAGGACTTACTTTAAGGACACCAACAAGGTTAAAGATCGAATTTTATCTCAAAAAGCTTGGCACAAGCACCTGGGAACGCAGCTTAGAGCATGTACTGGCACACCGACCCTGCACCCGTGCCGCACTCTCGGGGTATCTGGACCAAAGGGGGGCCCAAAAAGTAAGTTTGCACCCGCAGAGCGCGGTCTGCATCAGGTTTGCGGGGGGCGTGCAACCTGCACCCTGCTTGCACAGGGGGTGGACAGGCCCGGAGCTGAAGCAAGGCAACAGGGCCCAAAGCAATTTGAGATGCCACAGACGCCTTGCATGCACTTTGATTGGGGGTGCACGCCAGCCCTGCAGGGGGGCCACTAAATACGCATTCGTTCGATACAGCTTTTGTTAGCGGAGGGCCGGCAGGCAACAAAACCGGGGACCGTATTAAAGATCAAGTTCAAAATTCGAGCGTCCGCATAGCAGTCTGAAGCTGATTTCCCCTGCCCCCCCCACTTCGACCCACACCCCACCCCCCCCCCCCCGCGCCCCCCCCCCCCCCCCCGCGTGAGGCGGCGCGTACGGCGCTATTGATGCATGATGACGTTTTCCCATGCCAAGGTTTCCCAAGGGGAAGGCGGGGCGTGCTGTAGAGCCCGCACGACGGAGCTGCAGCTGCTGCGACGGCACGACGCTCCCAAGAAAACGGCCAAGTATGCGACATTTTGGCGCCCCGGGGGCACAGATCTGGTCATGGCGGGCCCCTTTTCACGCTGCGCGCAGATGCAGCGAGCGTCGACATTCGCGCAGGAGCAGGCCGTGAAGGGCCATGCGGTGGGGCGAACACGACTCGAACTCGAAGTGACAACGCTCCCCGCAGAGCGCCCCGGCCCCAAACGCTTCGCTACGCTACGCTACATTTTTGCCCGGCTTTTCGCCGCACGCATACCGTGCGGGCGATGGCTGCCCAAATCAACGGCTTGGTTGCTTTTGGGAGGGACCGCGGGGCGACCCCAATTTTGAAGCCGAACGCCCCCCCCCAAGCGCCAATACAACGCCGTCTGAAGGCTCCCAGGGCCCCCAGACCTCTGGGCGCCCGTTTCGTTCGAACCCGCCATCTGCGCCCCCACGTGCGAAGGGGTGTGACCACCCGGCGCGAAACCTAATGCCATTCACGGCGCGGGCTTTTGTGCTACCCTGGGGTGGGTCGAACGGCTTGCGTTACTGTCGGCGGGGCTCTACAGCTCTTTTAAGGGGAAGCTTGACAAAGACGAGCGGCCCACCACACCCACGGTACCGTGCTCAATGCACAGCAACGCGATGAACTCGCTGGGCAACACAGGCAAACTCGGCACTTGCGCTGGCGTAGCGGCAAGGCACTTGTTGCGCCTGCTCTGCGACAAAAGGGGACCGTGTGGGGGGTTCGCATCCCAACCCCCGCCCCGGTATGACTCAGCGCGGGGACTACCAAACGCACCAACCCCTCCGCCCCACGCCGCCCAGAGCTCTCCTTCGCTCGCAAGCGACGCAAGCCATGTGCTCGTACATATGCGTACCCCCTGTTCGAGGCACGTCGGGTGGAGTTGCCGCCCTTCCCGCAGATGCAGCCCCCTCTCGTGGACCCCGCTCACATTCGGAAAACTCCAGCCGGGATCCCTGCGCGTGCCTCGGCTGGCCCCCCGCACAGCCCACATACTGCGGCGTTGGCAGCTGGACGAGCTCATGGGGGGCAGGGTGCCGCGCCCTCTGCGAGCTTTATTCGGTCCGTGGCATGTACAAAGCGCAGCTTTTGGGGGAAGCTCCAGCAGTCCGGGACGCTGCCGCCGCAAAGCCCTAGGTCACTCCTGAGCGCTCGAAAACCCAGCTATGTAGGGTGAAGAAGGGTCGGGGTGTTGGGGGGTGTGCGCAAGCCCTTGCCCGGGGCCCCAGTCTGTTGGGGGCCCTTGACCTGTTTTTTGCAACACAACCCCCGAGCGCAAGGCCGCCCAGTCACAGTCGCGCACATGAAGCCTCCGAGGCCCCCTTTCTTCGGGGGCGGGCTACGACTAGGCCGCCCCCCCTTCATCCCTCCGGTTCGGGCTGCCTCGCAGGGAGCCCCGTTACGTACATTACGCCCCCATCCGATTTAAACCAACACCGCGGCCGGCCCGGGGGCCCAAACCCCCTTTTGCACCTGAGGGTTTTGGGGCTCTACAATCGCTGGCTCCCATCGCTCCCCAAACGTGATCGAAAGGTGCGTGTTCTTTTCTTTCAACTTCTCTTAAGCTCGCATCAAACTGCGGCGCACAAAAATTTTTTTGAACACGAAAAACCCCCAAAAGCTTTAACAACAGACGGGCACGCCCTTGCACAGGAACAGAACACGCGAACCCACTCACTCCACCCGACTTCAACTCGCAGACAGCCCACCGGTGGCAGGTACCTGAAGTGCACACCGAACGCGCTTGCTGCCCCGAGGCATCTTCACCTCGAGCCCCGCAAACCCGCCGCGGGGATGTCATCTCAAGGCCCAGCACTGAAGCCACCCCGTATGGGGGGGGGGACTGCGATTTCCTTGCATTTTGTTGAACTTGAGGTAGGAGCGGTTTTGAGAAAAAGTCCTTTCTACGCCCCACGCACCACAAGGAGCCTATGCGCAAGTGAACGTCTCTAACGGTCTATTTAAGCACTGTTCGGAGGGTTCAGGGACTCCAATGGGATCACCAACTGATAAACACACGCTGCCGGCCCCCCACAAAATAAATCGATGGACCCGTTGCAAGTGCACAACATCCCCCATATGTAGACACTCGGCCTCAGTCCCCACAATGAAAGAAAATCAAACATCTCCCAAAAAGTAAGCGACCCCCCTCCACACAGCACCCCGGGCCCCCCTGTGCCTTTGGGGTAACAGCACTGCGGCCCGAACTTTTTACAAAACGCGCGACCTTCACTTTTCCGCGCCTTTAAGGATTTTCCCCGGGACGTAGACCATGCCCTTTTTTCACGAAACTTCAGTTCTTTAGTCATGCGCGTTTCTCCTCCCCGCCCTTGCCGATGATTCAACCGTTTTCGTCGTCCGACGCAACATCTTGTGCTGAATTCTCTTCCCTGCAAACAAACAGTGCTTTGGTTTTTGCAGTCGAATCTTTCCGCTGATTCTTTGTGCACCCCCAAAACTCGCAGACACGTGAAGAAAAGCGATCCGTCCATGTTTTACTTTTTCGCACCTTTTGGCATTCTGTAGGATACCCGGCGCTAGTGGCTAAAAAAGCACCAACCATAAACCCCGGTTCCCGCCTGGCGCCGCGATGCTCAGCACAATCCGACAGATATCCCAAAAAGCATGTAGAAAGTGATGGGGGCCCCTTGGGCCCCGCGTGGAGCGTAGTTCCCCCGTGAACGTATGACCCCCCGGTACTTTGTACCTGGGATTGTAGTTTTTTTCATGAGGCAAAGAGCTGGCGGCCGGTGTCCCTGCCATTGCACCTGCTTCGCGGGCCCCCGGGTTCGAAGACCTTGCGCTTGATCTTTTCCCGGGGCGCGCTTGACTTGCGAATAAAAGGCCCGCATGCAGCCGCGGCGTTAGGCAATGAGAAATTTTGAGATCAAAAGCGAATGGCCCCTGCTAGCATGGGTCCCTTTTCGTCTGCTGTAACGATGCGATGTAACGCGGACGGCGCACACTGTTTCATCAAAAAGCTTACAAACAAGCAAAAGAAACGGGAAATCTGTAAAAAAAAGGAGCTTGATGGGGGAAAAAACCGATCCGTTATTGCGCTTGCTCACGCAGAACAAAAAAGGGAGATAAAA
>JAFLJL010007060.1:0-7500 GCA_018398815.1 Conus ventricosus | reverse complement strand
AGTTTTTAGAACTTTCCCGGGGTCCCTTGTGTGTTTGAGAGGGAGGTTATGATGAAAATATGAAGCGCCCCCGTTGCCCGTTGTTGTCTGTTGCTGTTGTCGTCTGTCCGTTTTGTCCCGTCTGGGTTTCCGCTTTTCCCGTCTGTCTGTCTGTCTGTTTTGTCTGTCTGTCTGTCTGTCTGTTTGTCTTTTGCCCGCTTTTTCTGTCTGTCTGTCTGTCTGTCTGCCTTTCCCGCTTGGGGGGTCTGTCGGGCTGTTGTCTATTGGGTTTTTTCCCGTGAGCCTTTAGAAAACCCCTCGGTGTGTGTGTGGGGAGTGTGTGTGGGGTGTGTGTGTGTGTGTGTGTGTGTGTGTGTGGTGTGGTTTGTTTTATGTGTTGTTTTGTGTGTGTGTGGGTGTGTTGGGGGTGTGTGTGTTGTGTGTGTGTGTGTGGGTGTGGGTGTGTGTGTTTATGTGTGTGCTGGTGTGCGCGCGCGTAAATTTGTCCCCCGCCGCTCTGTGTTGTGTGGGTTTTGTGGTGGTGGGTGTGGGGTGTGTGTTCCCCCTTCTTTTTTTATTTAAAATTAATTTTAAAAATTTTTTGAAGGAAGCGAGCGGTTTCAGTATATCTTTTAAAACCAGCTTTATATTTGACCTTTCGTCCGAATGCTTTTCCCAAAATTTTCAAACCCTTTTAAAAACCCCAAGACGTCAATTTATGGCCCCTGCACGTGCGTGGGTGTGTGCGTTGGAAGGCGTTTTCAGAGAAGAAGGGTAAAAATTTTCTTGAGGAGGTGGGTTTAAAACCCGTAGTACAAGCCCTTCCTATTTTTGAAATTTTAATCGGAAAAGTTTCTTTTTGCCGTTTAATCCTCTTCATGTCAGTGCGGGTTTTTTAGCAATTTTAATTTGGAAAGGGGGTTGGCCTTGTTGAAAAGAAGTGTCTTCCACACAGACCCCCTCTCATTCCCTCCCCTTTCCTTTTTTCTTACCCCCCACCCTACCCCCCTCTTTCCCGGTTTTTTTTTTCAACCCCCCCCCCGGGTTTTTTTTTTTTTTCCCCTTTTTGGGGGGGGGGAAAAAATAATGTTTTTGTGTATGTGGGCGGGAAAAGGGGTACTAATAAAAACAAATCCGTCAAAAATTTTAGGTGTTGTAAAAAAACAAGTTTGAGGCATGAAAAACAAAAAGACAAAAACAAAACACACAAACCACACACAACCCCCACCAACCCACAAAAACACCAAAACACACAAAAACACACACCAAAAGCAAAGCACGGCAAAGCCCGCACGCACGCACGCACGCACCACACACCCAAACCCCCCCCCACACACACACGCCGCCGCACGCACGCCCCCGTTCCCCCACAAACATTCACACCCCCACACAAAACACAACCAAACCCCCCCAAAACCCCCAAACACACAAACAACCCACACACAAAAACCCCAGCGAAAACATTTTTATTTAAACCAAACCCCGTTGGTTTAGTTGGAAAACTGTGACATGTTAGTGTGGGAAATTTTAATTTTTAAAAGGGCGAATTAAAAACAACCAACATTTAAAGGGTAAGGGGTTGTTACAGTATTGCGTGGGGGGGTATTAAATTTGTGCTGAAAACTATCAATGGATGAGTGTGGTTTGTTTTTGTTTTGGGTTTTTTTGTTTTTTTTTTTTGATTTGTGGGAGCAAAGATGAAAGGGTTTCCCAAAGTTGTGGGCCCCCCGACGATCTGTAAGAAAAGTTTTAGAAAAAATCAAAAAAATTTAAAACCTTGTTTTACTAGTTTCTTTGATGAAGTGCCCCCATTTTATTTTGACGTGAACTCACTCCTCGAAATTGTACTCCTTTAAACGGAAGCTCGGTTTCCCTTTTGTACGAATTTCTGGTGGGCTTTCTGGAAAATCAATTGCCTTTTCGAATATCAAAAATTGTTTTTTCCACAGAAGGGTTTTAGGGCAGGTTTAAAAAAGTCGTAACTTATTTTTGGCCCCATTGGTGAACATTAAATTTTTGTGTTTTTTCCCCGGGGGGGGTTTTTTTTTTATCAGAAAATTTTCCTTTTAAAAGTCCCTTCATACATAGATCTTTGTCGTTGCGTAAATTGATAAAACATTTTTGGGTTTTCTTTTTATTTGCAAAAATCAAAAGTCAAAAAGTTGAAAAAAATAACGGTACATGACTGAACCGGAGAAAAACCCCCTTTCCCCAAATTTTTGTTCAAAGGGGCCGGAATCCCTTTTGTCCCGCCCCCCCACCCCCTGAACCGGTTTTATTTAGAAAATTTATGCCCCCGAGTAAAAACCCCTTTCTTTCCCCTTTTTAATTTCAAAGGGGAAGTGTTGTGCCCCTTTTCCTTTGTATATTCGTTTCATTTTACACCCAAAAATTTTTAACCCTTTTTTTCAACTGCGTTTGAAGGTTTTATGGGGAATTTTAGCAAATGATAATTTGGGGAGACTTTCCTACCGAAGAAAAAAAACCTCTCTGATTTTATTAGAAAGGGCGCGATCTTTTCGTTGACTAATGACAAAATTCCTTACAAAAAATTTCCCTTTGTTTAAAGGGATGTGCTGTCAAGGGCAATTGCTCTGAACTACCCAAAATCTGCCCCTTTGTTTTTTTTTCCCTGTTTTGTTTCCTGGAACTAATTTAAAGGCTCCTGGCATTTAAAAATAGGGATCTTGCATTTTTTTTCTTTTTTTTAAAGTATTATTTCCCCAAAAAAAATACGAACCCCCTTTTTCCGTTTAAGGTTTTATAACTTCTCTCTCTCTCTCTTTTCTCTTCCCCTTTCTCTCTCTCTTCTTCTCTCTCTTCTCTTCTCTCTCTTCTCTCTGTCACTCCGCTAATCCCCCCCTCGCTCCCCCTTTTCCCTTTCCCCCCTCCTCTCTCTCTCTTTCTCTCTCTCTCTCTTCTCTTCTCTCTCTCTCTCTCTCTCTCTCTTCTTCTCTCTCTCGGGTGTGTGAGACAGAAAAACCCTTTTTCTTTCTTTTCCCTAAACTCCATGGGCTTCATTTGGGGTGATTTTGGCGGGAAAATGTCCGCTTTTTTAGTTTTTATCGTGAAAAAAAAAGATTAATAAATGGGAAAAATTAATTTTTATAGGCCTTTTCCTTGACGGGTGATCAATTGTAGTTTAATTGGCAGTTTTTGGCAGGGGCTTTTTAATGCAAAAGAAGAAGAAAAAAAATTTTTTATAATTGTTTATCTTGAAAAAAAAATTTTACAAGTATTCAAATTATTTTGGGTTTACAAGTTTGTTTTTCTTGGTGAGAATGAGAAACAGAAAAAAAAACCGAAATTCACTTCATTCACAAATGGTTTTGAACGTTAAAGTGGCGATGGAAAAACGCTAGAGTGGAAAAAGATCTATAAAGGTTTGTATGTGTGTTTTAAAATACATGACACACCTGTGCATGATATTAATTTAGAGAATTATTTTCCAACCATCTAGACGGGGGGGTGGGCAGATGTGTGTTCTAAGCACCCCTGCATAGTTTAAGTTTTTTTGTGAGTTTAAAAAACTTTTTTTTTCCAGTGTGTTTGGTTTTTTTTCGTCCTAATTCAAATGGGTTTTGATTTTCTGACATTAACTTTATTCTGGTCAAATGAAAACGTTTAGTTTATTTTGTATTTTTTGGAAAAATGTACTTCGGCGTTGCAAATAACAAAGTGCGTCCCCCCTTTTTACTTAAAAGGGTTTTATTTAAATAAATTTTAACAATGAGGCATCTGAAAACGTTTTTGGGTACTTCTTCCCCTCTCTTTTTCTCTCTCTCCCCTCTCTCTCCTCTCCCCTTCTCTCTTCTTCTCTCTTTTCTCTTTTTCCTACGTGCTTTTCCCGTTCAAAACCCCCTTCAGATTTTTAACCCTGTCAACAAGAAACCCTCTTCTTCTTTTTTTACTCCCTTTTCTTTGGGCCCCTCTCTTTTTTGTCTCTCCCCTCTCTCTCTTCTCTCTCTTTTTCTCTCTCTCTCTCTCTCCCCTCTCTCTCTCCTTCTCTCTCTTCTCTCTTCCTTTGATTTCTTTTCCCTCGTTCAAAACCCCTTCGATTAACATGTTAAAAAAGAAAAAACCTTCTTCTTTTTGACTCCCTGTCTTCTCTCTTCTCTCTTCTCTCCCTCTCTTTCTTTTCTTTTCTCTTCTCTCTCTTCTCTTCTCTCCTCTTCACGTCCAGTGCCAGTAAAGTTCTTGCTGGAGGAATTTTTTTTTTTCCACACTTTTCCCCCTTTTTTGCCCGTACCTTTGGCCCCCTTCCGTTTGCGCTGGCTGCCCCCCCAACCTGCAAAAAAAAAAAAAAAAAAAAAAAAAAAACCCCAAAAGCTAAATCATCCCCATTTATTTGCCGTGCTATGTGGGCCTGCCTTCTTCAAAAGAAACCAGGAAAAACAAAGCAAATACCCGATTTTACAGAAAAAAATAACCCCCCCAGTTTTCCCACCTCCCCCCTTCCCTTCCCTCCGCTTTTAACCCCCCCTTAAACCCCCTCCCCCGCCCCCTTTCCCCTTTATTTTTTAGCGATTTCCCTTGATGGCGTCAGATAAACTACCCCTTTTTTCTGACCAAAACGGTTTTTTTTTTTTTTTTTCTTTCCGGTTTATGATCAACCGTGTCTTACTTTAGCATCAGCTGGGGATCCAGATAATTTCATTCACTCGTGTGGAACCACATACTATGTTTCTTGGGTGCCGACGTAAAAAAAACAAAAAACAAAAAAAAAATAGGAGAACCAGCGTTCAAACACATTTCAAATTCCGAGATCAACAAATCGTTCCTCTCTCTCTCTCTTCTCTCTTCTCTCTCTCTCTCTCTCTCTCTCTCTCTCTCTCTCTCTCTTCTCTCTCTCTGTGTGTGTGTGTGTGTGTTTTGTGTTTGTGTCTATTTTTGTGCGTGTGTATGAGAGAGAGACATACAGACAGTCAGACAAAATACAGACAGACACAGCAATAGAATGAGGGGAGAGAGAGAGGGGAGAGAAAAGAAAAGAGGAGAGTGGAGAGGAGAGGGAGAGAGGAGAGGAGGAAAAGAGAGGAGGGGAGAGAGAGAGCGTAGGAGAGGAGAGAGAGGGGAGAGAGAAAGTAATTTTTTTTTAAATGAAGAAAAAATGTCAGAGATAAGTGAATGGGTGGTGGTGGTGGTGGTGGTGGTGGTGGGGGTTTGGTCGTGTCGTCGTCGTCGTGTAGTAGTTGTGTGTGTGTGTGTGGTGTGGGGTGTGTGTGTGTGTGTGTGTGTGTGCGTGGGGCGTTGTGCGCGTGCACGTGCGCGCGCGCGCGCGCCGTGTGGGGTTGTGTTTAAAGAGTTACGCACGGCCATGGCCTGTGAATTGCTGGTGTGCCACCCACAGGAACGCGACTCTCGTTCAAAGATGGCGCTGCAGTGAATAGGGGACGTCAATCCATGTTCCGACAGGAAATGGGTTCTTTCAGTGTCGACGGAGTTATCTGCTCGACATCGATCGGGCCAACTCCCCTGTGAATGTTTGGTCGGTAACGGGGCACCCAAAGGTCATCGGGGGTTGACACTGAGGGAACCCTTTTGCACGTGCAAATAGTTTCTGTGCACGAGTGGGGGGGGGGGGGGGGGCGTGGGGGAAGCAGGGTACGGCCACAAAGAGTTGCAGGGGAGAGAGAGAGGGGAGGGAGGGATGGAAAGAGAAAGAGAGAGAGAGGGGGGAGGGAGGAAGGGGAAAGGGGAATGAGAGAGAGAGGGGGGGGAAGGAAAGAGAAGAGAGTGAGGGGAGTGATGATGAGGGAGGGAAAGAGAAAGAGAGAGGGGAGGGAGGGGGGAGGGAGGGAAAGAGAAAGAGAGAGATAGGGAGGGAGGGGAGAGAGGGAAAGAGAAAAAGAGAGAGAGAAGGTTGGGAAGAGAGAGAGAGAGAGAGAGAGAGGAGAGAGAGAAGGAGGAGAGAGGAGAGAGAGAGAGAGGGAAAAGAGAGACGGGGGAGAGAGAGAGAGAGAGGGGGGGGGGGAACAGGAAGAGACACATGAAAGAAATGTTTGAAGACAGGAAAACATGTCAGAGATGAATCAATGTTCGTTTTGCCGAAGTGTGGATTTAGCTACGGATGTGAACATTACATGATTTGTTTATTTCATCAAAGACGTGGCTGAAGCAGAAATAAAATGTTTATTGTTAATAATTATTCTATACAACAATCCAGGTGTTTATCTAGAACCTGTCGCACATGAACGTTTCTCTGTATTGGATTCTAATGTTATATTTACTCTTATTAATTTCTTTTGTTTTGATCAGATGTTTTTTATTCTTTATCTATGTCTTCGTGCAGGAACGAACACACACACACACACACACACACACACACACACACACACACAACACACACACACGCGCGCGCGCCGCACGGCACGCACGCACGACAGAGAGAGAGAGAAGAGAGAGAGAGAGAGAGAGAGAGAGAGAGAAGAGAGAGAGAGAGAGAGAGAGAGAATGACGGATCATTTATTCAAAAATGTCTTGGCCATGTCCGAAGGGGGTGACAGATCCATGATCTATAAACAATGTCAAAATCACAATAAAACTTATCAGTATATTTTCGCTGTAACTATGTAAAACGTAAAAGCAGGTTCACTTTGTTCGCACATACTGAGAAAAAGCTGTGATGAGCTGAAATGATGTATACCTCTAAATTTCCAAAGTTTTTTTTTTTTTTTTTTTTTTTGGGGGGGGGGGGTCCTTTCTTTCTTTCTTTCTTTAATTTCCTTTTTATTTTTTCTTAAATGTGATAATGATACTAAACGAAAAGTGGATGGTCTACTTTAAACACTTTGATGGAGTAAACTTAATTCTTAACAAATCTTAAAGAAATGTTAGCAAACCGCCAAGAGACACGTGGACAAACGAGTCACAAGACAAAACACGACGCGTTTCGACCTCTTAGGTCTTCTTCAGGCAAGACACAAACAAACAATACAACGAAATGAAGGAATTTGGTACTCAGCTTCGATCTCTTCACTCTTCAGCGCCCGCAGTTGTCTCACTTTGCAGCTAGATCTTAATTCTTAAGCCATTCAACACTGTACGGCTAAACACGAAATGAAATTCACCTCTATTGCTGTACTACGGAAGCGCCATGCCGCAGCTCCATTTCCACCCTACTTGTATCTCTGAGACTGCAAAGCCATATCACATACTCCAAACCTAAACTTGGTTAACGCATTTCTTACAAAACTACACGTAGATGATGAAACGTACGGTTCCGTCGAATAACCGACTTTACACAATGAAAATCTGTCACTTCTCTGAATATGGGACTCCCATTCCCACCACCTACAAATAATGAAAAGGAAATTTTTATTCTAAAATTACGTTTAATCTAACATACTTACCGTGGCTCACTAATGCAATAAGCGGCAGCAATATGTGAGTGGTTGTGCGTGTCTGTTTTCCGTGTGTGCTGTGCGTATCTGCTTCCCCGTGCCTGGGGGGGGGGTGTTTTTGTGTTTGTGTGTGTGTGTGTGCGTGTGTGTGTGTGTGTGTGTGTGTGCGGGGGCGCGT
>JAFLJL010007059.1:0-11034 GCA_018398815.1 Conus ventricosus | reverse complement strand
AAAAGCAAAGATTGTCGAAAGTTTAGTACGATTCCAGCTTTGATCTCAAAACAAGCTTTCAGTAAAACAGGCGTAATTCGGTTATGTTTTTCAGCCTCATAAAAAACCTTCTTCAATCGGCTCATCAAGTTGCTCTCTAAAACAGTTACGTAAAAAACATCAGTTCACTTACTGTAATTTCACGTTTTCCTTGCTTCGTTTCCAAACGATTTAGCTCTCTTTTGGCCGGGTTGGTTTTGAGCAAGGCTCGCCACGTTCTAATTTTTCAAGATATAAAATCATTTCCCGATAATACTTTTTGTATTTCAATATTATTCTTTTTGCTCCTCCGAATACAGCAAATGTTCAGTTTGGCTTTCTTGAGAACTAACATCCATTGCAGTCTCTTGTGAAGACGAACCAGCTTCCAGGCTTGACTCTGCCATTTTTTGTTCAGTGCAGCGCTAACACACGTCTTGACTCGTAGACAGCCCGCTCAAGAATGAGGGTTAGGCAGCACGTCCGATGTCACCGGCAGAAATGATGTCATACCCCCTGTCAATTGGTTGAACGTGCACACGTGACAGCTCAGCCCACCACGTGATGATTAATAATGCAGTATATAGCTGCAGGCCTCCTGTGCAGCAGAGCGTGCAACGCAGCCCCCGGCTAATATCGATTAGAACCTGTATCAGCTGCAGGCCTCCTGTGCAGCAGAGCGTGCAACGCAGCCCACGGCTAATATCGATTAGAACCTGTCTGGGGTAGGACTGCCAAGCCATATAAATGTTAAAATGTTTAGTTGATTTTATGTCCCTGGAGAGAATGTAAATATACGGGTTCACGATCACCAAATCTTATCTTGCACGTAAGCCCCCATATTAAAGTACTGATTACGTCGAATTTTTGCGGTTTTGCGTGTTAATTTTGTTTAGAAAACAGGTGTTAATTTTGACAAAAGTAGCATGAGAAAGGACGTGATTTGCATGTGAAAAGGGGGGTTTTTGTGCAAAATAAGATGGATGGTCGTGAACCCGTATATTTACATTCTCTGAAGGGCTGAAACACGAATATGGTTCGTGTAGTAACCTGCTTCCTAATTTAACATATGAATTCTTTCTTTCTCTTTCTTTAGGTTTTCCCCTGTTCCTTTCCCCAACTATCTATGGCTCACCTGGTAATGACTGGTCAGCAGTGAGGACCCCTTAACCAACGTCCTGACAGGTTTGAGTCTTCAGGCCATCTCCTAGGCTAAGACTAATTCTTTCCTCCCTCCTCCTAGTGCGTGCATACTCAGTGTCAAAACACGTGACCAGCACCTTGCCAGCCCTTAATAAACTATCTCTCAGTGGTCACTTTTCACCCAATGACCACCCTTGTCTATTTTACTGAGTAATCCTCACAACTATTGGGGACGCCCGCTACACTAGTCAAACCACATGAATATTCTTCCTGTTTAGGTTGTGGCATGGTGGAAATGATTCATATCACTAGACTAAATGTGATGGAGCGTCACATGCCTTGATGTGAGGCTACGTAACATGGCAACAAGTTATGCTGATTCAATCACATACCACACTCACAGCGCACAGTTAAAAGGAGCGCGAAGATACTGCCTGCTCTTTGATCTCCATGTCCTGCCAAGACTCCACGTCTCCCATTCTCTCACTACAAAGGCGCTAATTGGGTCAAGTCTGTAAGAAGCATAGCGCTGCATTTGGTTGTTCAACCTAGAGGCAAAGAGATCAATGTCAGGATTCATCTGTAATTGTATCAATGCTTTGTGAAGCTCTTCTGTGTTCAGGTTCCATTCTGCATCCAGGTTTATTTTCATTCACTCCTCATCTGCTGCTGTATGCTCCTTACCTGGACCAGAAGCAGCACTCAATCATACATGATTGTCAATGCACCAGTTCCATATCATCTGTGCCATCAAATTACACGAATCAGAATGACTTGTTCCCATATGATTGATACATGCAACAGCAGTTGTGTTGTCTATCATGGTAAGGGCATGTCGCCCATAAACCTGATTTAGGAAACCTTTCAAAGCAAAAAATGCTGCCTTAAGTCTTAGATAGTTGATGTGAAATTAAATTCTTTTTTCTTCTGGCAGCCATTCTCCCCCAGATTTTGACTGTTCACATGCACACCCCCATGCACAGCCCCATCCAGGTTTTGATGCACCCGATGTCAGGGTGACAACAGGCCCTGTTTGATGGATAACATTATAAACAGTCTCAATGTTGTTGATCCACCAATTCAATTCTCTTTTAGCAAGAGGCAACAACGTCATGCGTCTGTCAAAATTCCCTGCATTCAGCAACAGTGCTGTCTTTTTCTCTTTTCCAGCTGTCTATAATGAAGTGGCCCATACATCACTGCTTGAAAGGAAGCGACTATCTTCCCAATCACTCTTGCCACATCCCTGATACTCACTGTATCTTTCTTGACAGCTGACAGACAAGCAAAAACCATGTATGCTACTCTCGCAGGTGTTAAAGTTACTGTCATTGACTCAGAGTCAATAACTCCCATATTATTTATAGTGAATGCGACGTATGGGTTCTAGTTACTGATTTTTGGGGACAGATGATAAAACCCAGAGACCTTAGAAGTTTCACTGTGTTAAATACATTAGAGACGCATGACAGTCTCATCTCTGCAAGCAGAAGTAAATCGTCTAAAATACTGAGGAAAGATGGCCTTCCCCTCTCAAGGTGGCAAACACAGGTTTTAACAGCTTGGTGAATTTACGTGGTACATGTGCCAGTCCATTAGGCAGACAGTTTAACTTCCAAACCTGGCCATCCCACTCAAATCTGAGAAATCTCCTGTGTTCCTCTTTGACTGATATTGAGTAGTGTGAATCCTTCAAGTCAATTGAAGCCATGATGCAGTTTGGGGTTACCAGTTTTAATGCAGTATGCAAGGTTTCCATTTTGAAGTGATAATAAACGAATCTTTGTTTAGTTTCTTTAAGTTCAGAATCATTTCATGAGTTCCATCTTTCTTCAGAAGAACAACCACCATTGACACAAACTGCTCTGTTTCAGCCTGACACTTTGAAATCACACCTTTTTGGCTAGGGTTCCACATATATCATGATTACTTTTGACAAATGAATACATCAATACACACACACACACACACACACACACACACACACACACACACACACACACACACACACACACACACACACTCACAACACACACACACACACACACACACACACACACACACACACACACACACACACACACACACACACACACACACACACACACAAAAGGTGTCAAAAAACTACTTCAAAAGAGAAGAAAACAAGAGAAAATGATTAAGAAAATATCAATTTTAGTAGCATTTTCATCTTAATACACGACCTGAATAAACCTGTCTTCTACCAATTGCAGAGAAAATATATTTTGAAACTTGTAATGTTCGTTTATTATCCCGTGGTAGAATAAATGATAATGGTAATTGTACAATATTTCAAATAAACGCTTCCATTAAACCATTATAAAGTGAGCACTTACATATGAAGTGGTTTTCATCTTCCTCAGGATTAACACAAACGGACAATTTCTGTCTTTTGAATTGTGACTATATCTGAACAAATTGTTATTCAAAGATAAAATATTCAATCTTGCGTGTGAAAAAGCTACTTTGAAACAAAACACATCAATGCTACAAAGATAAATTTCCCTTTCAAAAACGACTTTAAGAGATCTATAGCTTGCGTATCTTTCCTTCTTTCCTCCTGGCCACTCTTGTATAAACACATCAATTAATCTCGGCTTGAATATGCCTAAAAACCAACGAACATTGCCAACGTCATGTTGTAACCATACAGAGTTGAAACCTGTCTCACATAACAATTCTCTTATATTTGCTACCCAGCATTTTTTTTTACATTCTGATCAAGGATTACCTGTATACTATATGGCTTGCTTTCTGCTGTAATCTGTTCTGTCACATACATAGAAAAGCAACTAAAAACATACATTCTGGATCGAGGCATAGGACGGATATTTAGAGTTCCCCTAAACAGGCTGATGGAGAGACAGAATATGCCCCTAGATTTATACTACTTTTCTGCTTCATTACTATCAATGACGTTGACGACATTTGTTTCTTATTGCTAGTATGTGCGTAAAATGAATGAGTTTTAGCATGTTGTTTGGCGAGTTGCCTTGCTTTTTATTTTGCTTGTTTCTCATGTCTTGATCTTTGTTTCTTTATTGTTTAATGGGCCAGCAAAATTCTGAAGTCGTTAGAGGATGACCCCTTCTCGTGGACGCTCAAACACCACGTTACCAAACATCTTTTTAAGTTTGGAAAACATAGGGAGTATGCACAATGAGATTCATACGGACAGGGAGTCTGTAAATTTCAACTGTAAAGCTTTCAATGTCTAACACCTTTCCACGGGCTGAATAGGACATGATTTTCATAGAAGTATGCAACATATAACACACGTAAAACATGTCAAGTGGGAGACGACCAGATGCAGGCTAATTACCAACTCAGGTTTTATGAGCGACCAAACTACAACAATATACTTGTATTGAAGGGAGAGACAGAGGTGGGTAGGATATGGTTTGGAGGTATCTAGAAATGAAAACTAAGTGATTGGATGCTCCAGGCTGTCTGTGAAAGAGGAGAAAAAAGAGCGACGTTATAGTAAAATAAAAATAAAAAATAATGATGCCCATGACATTCCCATTACTACATAGTTCATGTGATCATCTTTCAGTTAAGGACTATTGTGCAGCTAGAGGAAGAAGAGAGAGAGATGGTCTATTACGAAATCAAACTTAAAATAGTGTTAATCGCCCATCCAATATTGAACTAAAAATTGCAGAAGGTTGAAATCATCGAAACGTGTTATCAGCTCTCTCATACAAAGCATAAGCCCACTCAACATTTTGTCTTTTTCATTTGTCTTCCAGTTTTTTTGGTTTTGTTTTGTTTTGTTTTTCTTTTCTGGAATGGACATTTTGTTGTCAAATCATCTTTCTCGCATTTGTGAGGAAAGAGAAAACCATAGCATGTGCCATAGTATAATGTTTCTTGACCCCTCCAGAAAAAAGACCGCTTCTTTATATTGTAGCGTTGTCATTTCATCGCCCAACTTCTTACTTAAATATATAAAAACGTACACATAGAAAATGAAACGGATGGCCCCAGTACCACAGCAATCCGCTTTCACTCTCACTGGAAACCATAACCGAATTTTCACACCAAAATCTGTAGCGACATTGAAGTTGTTGCCATTGATACAACATAGTAAACACGGCATTGTAATGAATGTGCCCACAGTCAAGCCGCCATCGATTAAAACAGTGCAGAGATACCCAGTTTGTATATGTGGAATCTTAGACATAAATCAAACAGCTTCCATAGTACGTCACGCACCTGCCAGAAGATTTGAAAGAAATTGAAACAATCAATATTTCACACGGTCGTTCGAATGATATATAGCACGTTTCAAATGAAATCATATTCAAAACATGTTGTCACGTTATACATGCCCGTCTGTGCATACACATCCCAATTCATACTTTGATGCGTAGCATGTGGTGTGTGTGTGTGTGTGTGTGTGTGTGTGTGTGTGTGTGTGTGTGTGTGTGTGTGTGTGTGTGTGTGTGTGTGTGTGTGTGTGGTGTGTGTGATGTGTGTGTGTGTGTGTGTGTGTGTGGCGTGTGTGTGTGGCGTGTGTGTGTGTGTGTGTGTGTGTGTGTGTGTGTGTGTGTGTGTGTGTGTGTTGTGTGTGTGTGTGTGGTGTGTGTGTGTGTGTGTGTGTGTTTTGTGGTGTGGTGTGTGTGTGGCGTGTGTGTGTGGCGTGTGTGTGTGTGTGTGTGTGTGTGTGTGTGTGTGTGTGCGTGCGTGCGTGCGTGCGTGCGTGCGTGCGTGTGTGTGTGTGTGTGTGTGTGTGTGTGTGTGTGTGTGTGTGTGTGTGTGTGTGTGTGTGTGTGTGTGTATGCGTGGGTATGTGTGTATGAGAGAGAGAGAGAGAGAGAGTGGGAGAGAGTGGGAGAGAGTGGGAGAGAGAGAGACAGAGTTCATGTGGATATGTCGTTTAGAGAGAGGAAGATAAAAAAAAATACAATAAAATGAATCGTGTGAACAGTCCTTTTTTTAAATTGTAGAACGAGGCGTCGGAGTTGTGAAGACAGAACACTGGGGAGGGACAAGTTTATAAGTTGAAGTATACAAACACACATGTAGAATGTTAAATCATTCTAAGTAATTGTTCATCGCCATGGATTGCAAAGTCTTAAGCTGTTGTGAAACATGGCCTCTCTGCTACTCTGTTTGAATTGAAAGTCGGGAAGGAAGGGGCATGACGTAGATGGAAAGGCAGTGAATTCCAGTGTTAACCGCAGAAAATGAGAATGCTCTAGAACCGTGCTGCTTTCGGTTATAGGAGGGGATTCGAAAATAATTCGGCCATCAGAGGAAGAACGGAGGGGACGTGTAGGAATAGATATTTTCCGAGATTATGAGTGAGCATCGTCTGTGTCTCCTGTATGCTTATATCTTCTTTCCTAATGTCGTCCTTGCATTTGGTTTCGTCGTTTTTTCGTCAAGGATGACTGCCGGGAATGTTTGGAAGCTCGGGTTTGACTGCGATGGATGTCGAAACTTACACTTTTTTTCTTTTTTTCTTTCTTTCTAACTTTGCATACAAATGTATATCAGTAAATGTAAGACACGGATCTGGATGGTAGGAAAAGTGCTGACAAAAGAAGAGGGAGGGGGCAGGGGAGGGGAGAGAGAGGGGGGAGGATGCCCTTATCGGAGAAAAGCTAAGTGGTGAGACGGGTTTTAACACATTTTACATACATATCTACGATTCCCACCTCTGTCTGTCTGTCTGCCTGTCTCTCTACCTGTCTGTCTGTCTTTCTGTGTCGATCTCTTTATCTCTCTCTCTCTCTCTCCTCTCTCTCTCTCTCCTCTCTCTCTCTCTCTCTCTTTTCTCTTTCTCTCACTCTCTCTCTCCTTTTCCCTATCTCTCTCTCTTTCTTTCTCTCTCTCTCTCCTGGAAAAACTGTAAGAAAAGAAAATGATGAAGTCTTTTTGTTTCATTTATGTTGTTTTCTTTATATAAGCAGCACATTATTCGAGTGAGAGTGCCAGTACACCACACATTAGAACACTAAAAAACCCAGACACTTTGTATCAAGCGGTAAAACACTAAAATCAGCAAAATGTGTCCATTTATGAGAAGACATACAGACAATGCATGACGTGTGTAAGGGATTGATTGGAGAAAGAGGGGGGGGAAGGAAGAAAAAAAATAAATAAAGGAAAAGAAAAAAAAAGAAAAAAAAGAAAGGAATAGATATTTCGAAGCGATCAGAGGGGTAGGTAGGCGCTTCACCTGTGATAACCTTATATCATAGCCACGCCGACTTATACTGAATTCTGTGCTCGATTTTGAGCCAGCGTAATTTCTTCAAGAGATCCGAAGTACGATGCTGCTTTGGTACCTTGAAGATAAGGCGTGCGGCTGAATTTAGAACACGTTGTAGACGCTGGAGTAAGGCTGCGGATACACCAAGGAGAAGAGCGCTACAATACTCTAGTCTTGACAGAATGCAGGAAGACGTCAACGTCTTACTGGCCTGTTCTGTAAGGAAAGGTCTGATAAAGCTGATGCGACGGAGTTCGAATGAAAGATGCTTGGCAGATTTTGGCTATGTGGTGTTTCAGGGTGAGATCAGAGTCGAGATAGAAGCCAAGGTCACGAACAAATGACATAAATGAGATGTCAGTAGAGCCTAGGACTATTGACGGATGACACCGGGGTCTTGAGCTTGAGAGTGTTTTGTAAACCGGATAGCTTCTGTTTTATCATCATTTAATTTCAGCGTGTTAGTAGACATCCACTGTTTGATATCAGAGACACAGCCTTGAAGATTTTTGACCAGACTGCAATTTTGTCTAGCGTGTCAGAATGGTCAAGCTGAGTGTCATCGGCCAACATTCATGATGAACAGAATGGCTGTGAATGATCTGTCACGGGCGTTTGTGTACACTATGAAAAGGACTGGACAAAACACATACCTCTGGGGAACGTCAAAATTTGATGACATTTCAGAAGATCGTTTCTTGTTAAGAAGGACGAACTGCTAACTTCTATTTGATTTGTAGATTACATTTTGTATGTTATTCATAATTTCAGTGATAGATATTCTGTCAGATGCAGTCTTCACAATGTGCATTCCTTAAATGTTATTCATAATTTCAATGATAGTCAGATCTTCTGTGAAATACAGTCTTCCCAATGTGCATTCCTGAACTCCAACATTACCTGCAATGTATTCACACACACACACACACACACACACACACACACACACACACACACACACACACACACACACACACACACACACACACACACCACGCATGAGCAGGCGCACACACAAAAACACAACAGGCACATACACACGCACTTTCCCGCTCACACACAAACACACGCGAGCGCACTCCTCCGACACACACACAAAAACACCCCACACACACACACACACACACACACACACACCACACACACCCCACATACAAATTTCATTCATACAGAGAGAGAGAGAGAGAGAGAGAGAGAGAGAGAGAGAGAGGGGAGAGAGAGAGAGGAGGGAGAGAGAGAGAGAGATTAAAAAAAATAAACAAACAAAACAATTTATGAACCGCAATCAACATAGAGTTAAGCTGTTGTGAGGTATGGCCTCTCTGCTGCTCTGTTAAAATTACGCAGTTTTTCTTTTGATCGTTTTTTAAATTGTCTATTTGCTTTGAGTTCACTAGATACGAGAAAGGGACTCTCCCCGGGTTTGTGGAAGCAGGAAGAAGACGACGATCATGCAACTATGGACTGTTTTAAGAAGCATCTGTATCTTCACTTGGAAGCCATGCCCCATGTCTTTTCTCGAACCTTGTCAACGGAAATCGCCGTAAATGTTCAGCGAAAACCCTTTAGAGGATAAATGATAAGGAGATATACATATTTAATTTCTAGTAACTACTCATGCTGTTTTCTATGTGTTATTAAACAGATGGTAATTCGCTGTGGAGCTGTGTTTTCCAGTGTTGGCGAATAGGTGAAATGTCAATCTTTATTTGAAACACATTTTTTATTTTTTCGCGATGCCGATGGGCCCAAATCTCTACTCCTTCGTTCAAAACATTTTTCCTGTGTTACCCATGACAACATTTTGATTTGGCATGAGTAACAAAGGTGAGAATATTCTTGTTGAAGTAGTAGAGATAAGATATTCTGTGAAGTGTGTGTTGGAGAAACTGCCTGTGTCAAGGTCTCTTTTTCAAAGTTACATGTGAACGTTCCCTGCTGTGTGTCCACGAATTAGATACATCCATGCTGTAGCCTGCTTAGATAATGATTTCTTCATTGTTTCCCTTATGCTAAATGTATATCCAGAACACAGTTACTCTCAAAACCTTTACAAAGGAGAAGTAGGGACTGTCATGTTAAGGGAAAAAAAACACCTGGATCTGTAACAAATGTCTCAGAAAGAGAAATGCTCGATCTTTGAGTCACTACCAGTAGACAATGTTCGAGAATCTGCAAGGGGGGTAATCTGTAGTTAGCACTCGCGTTCAGCGAGCGTGACGCCGCTGTTTTTGTGGGACAGATCTCGGTGGTGGGCACACCCAAAGCTTAGAATTCAATCAGGGAGACAAAAATGTATACTTGTAGGTACAAATGGTGCACCTGTGATGAAGACAGTCGATATTCCGATCATGATCCTGGCGTGCGCTTCAAATAATTCTTTTCATTCTCTATATCTACTCATTTGAAAATGTAACTATTTTGAAAAAAACAAACAAACAAAGCAGGCGTTATCTTCCGCCCTTTTTTTTCCGGAACAGATCTATTCGTAACCTATTCTTCAGTGTTTTGCTTCTCGTCATCAGAATCATTCCTAAGAAAAGAAAACGGCCTGGCGTAGCAGTCTGTTGCGTGCCAGTCTATCTTCCATACGAGGATTGAGGAGTTCCGTCCCCTTCTCTTAAAAGTTCCGTGACCTGATGAACAAAAACCACGTTGTTGTTTTTTTTCTTTTTTGTAAACGGCGCAAAGCTCACGAATGCAAAAATAATTAATTCCATGAAACATCCATGGAGGTAAAAGAAAAGTTGAGTGAAAATTTCAAACTGATTTTAAACAAAGACGAAACACAGGTCGTCTGGCAACGAGGTCAATGAACTCAAGACGAGGTACATAGGACGATATTGAAAACTACATAAAACTCAACATGTTTAGATTTTTAAAGCGTTTAAGTTCAAGATGCTTCTGAATGAAATGTACAGACACAGTATAAAAAACACACCACTGTTTAAAATTTGGATACACGACTATTATTAGGGGTGACAGGAGATGTTTAAGTCACTCATAGCCGCTTTAAAAAAAATAAAAATAAAACCTGGGTCAGATGCACCAAAAAGGGGGTTTTGGATCAGGGCTTCACACCAAACTCTTTAGGGCGACGTTTCGTTTGTCAGATAAAACAGTAAACGAAAAAGAAAAAGTTGAAAACAAGTGAATGAAATGTACATTAAAAGGTAAGCATGAAACCACCACTCTTAAAGGTTATATGTTTGTTTTGGGAAAGGGGAAATTGATTGAAAATTAGAACACAACAGCATTTATTTTCCCTCGTTAATTGTATAGACATAAATATGGCTTTGCTTTCTGATTGAAATCAACGGATATTCTTTTTTCTTGAAGATTTTTAAGGCTGCAAACTGACATACATAAGTTTGACTGAAACCCTGCCCGTTAATTGGCAGAACCATATTGGGTCGGGAAGGGAAAGGGATAACTGTTTGTACATTATCGTAAACTTTTCGTCGCCCATTACATTAATCTCAGAGAAAATACCACATTTAATGTATCTCTAGAAGGAGGGTTGAGTCACTGTGAAAAAAAAGAAGGAAGAAACAAGCAAGTGCGCACTGGCCAATTCAAATCTCGGGGGGGTAGTCCATGAATTTAAAAATTTTTGGGGAACCCAAAAA
>JAFLJL010007058.1:0-2500 GCA_018398815.1 Conus ventricosus | reverse complement strand
TTGTTTCTATTTTGTAAATCAAAAAGCATGTCATAGGCTTTTCTGGAGTACCTTGTCAGTGGCTGCCTGCGTATACATCTCGTTGCTGAAGTAATACATAACGGAAAACGCCCCAATTCTCCACATACCATATCACGAGGTGCAAATGGAGGGACGTTCAGCAATAGTTTACAGGCCTGCAAATGAACTTTTACGATAGATTCTCGTGGTTTGAACCCCCATAGTTTCGACCCGTATAAAAGAGAAGGAACAACATGAGCATCAAAAATCCTAAAGAACACCTTAGATGAAAAGCAACTTAGCAACTGAGTTTCTATAGTAGCTTTTTTTTCTTTTCCTTTTTTTTTTTTTTTTTTTTTTTTTTTTACCGCGAATGCAATGATCGTGGCCAGTGGCAACATCAAAACTATGCTTTGTTGAAAAAGTAACACCTAAGTTTTTGTAAGAATTTACAACATCTAATTGCTTATCACCAAAGAACCAACATTCCTTTATACTTAAATAGCCGCTTTTCCGAAAAACCATGACTTCAGGGCTTTTTTCCAGGTTTACATTTAAACATAATCTTTGAGCACACTCAAATAGAACATTAAGTTGATTTTGCAGACCTGCTATAGTAGACGACATGAGAGCGATGTCATCAGCAAATAACAGAATGAAAATTTCTACATCCTTAGGTATGAATTGTATTCCTTGCTTGCCACGTGCATACATGTCGTGTGCAAGCTCGTTAATAAATATAGAAAATAAGGTAGGACTAAGAAAGCAACCCTGTTTTAGACCTTGCAAACATTCAAAATAATCAGTGTAAGAGTTACCACATCTGATACAAGATTAAATGGTGCTGTACATACTTCAGAATGTTAAACATGTTTCCTTTAACGCCATTCGTGAGTAGTATATTGAACAAAAGATCATACTGTACAATATGGAACGCCTTTCTGAAATCGATAAATGCAACATAAAATCTATTGTTCCTTGATAAGTGTGTTTTTTCTATGCTAGCACACAAAGTGAAAATGGGATCAGTACTGGAATAAAATTTTCTTAAACCCAGCTTGAGCATCAGAAATAACTTCATTGGCTTCAGCCCAGGAAATGAGCCGCTTATTCAAAATGTGTGTAAAAAGCTTACATAAGTGACTAATCAAGGAGACGCCTCGATAATTGTTGGTATCGTTCACATCACCTTTCTTATACAAAGGGATAATTATAGACTTAGTCCACTCCTCAGGGAATACACCAACTCTGAAACGTTTATTCAAGAATTTGGCTAGGAAGGGAACTATTACATCTCCTGAGGCCTTTATGACTACACTTATCAAAGAATCAGGGCCAGCTGACTTTGCCACACTTAAGACTCTGAACGGCTTTCTTCACTTTTCAACTGTAATTTCAGCGTCCAGAATAGGGTCAAATGCCCTATCAGAGACATCCAGTTCTGGATGGTCCACACTTTGGACAAAACCAAGGTTGAACAAGTGTTCAAAATGGTTAAACCACTGATCCTGTGAAATTGTATTACTTGTGTGGGAGCGATTGCGATACTTATTGATTTCTCAACCAAGAGGCCTGAAAATCATCTGCTGTTTGCATTAAGCAGTTAACGCGCTCAGTTTAAAAACTACGTTTCTTCATGTACTTAAGTTGATTATATTGTCTTCTAATTTGTACAAGATGGTGTACACGAGCGCTGGCATTCATTAAACAATTAGTAAAATTCATACAGTGCTCTGTTAACACAAGTATCAATCATATTGGCAGCATATTCCAGACTGCTGCAAAACAGGTCTATAGTACTATCATATATGTATTCTGCTAATCTATCCCTTTTCCATACAGTTACATTTTCTGAGATAGGTAGGGTAACAATGGTGTTTTGCCTGTAATTTCTAACAGGACTGGCATGTGTTCTGATTCTGTCCTGCTACCTACAGAAAAGTTCACAACATTAAACAAATCGTTAGAAATCTGGCAATAATCTATAACACCAAGGGGAAGATATAAAGGTAAAATGACCACTAGAGCTACCTCTGTTGTACCCATTCAGAATACACAAATCAAAACAAGCACACAGATTTTATTAGATTCTCTCCGACAGCATTTACCACAGTATCCTTAGACAATCGTGTTTTCTTACTTGCAAGAGAGGAGAGGAGAGAGAGGAGAGAGAGAGATGAGAGAGAGAGAGAGAGAGAGGAGAGAGAGAGAGAGAGAGAGAGAGAGAGAGAGAGAGACAGAGACAGAGAGAGAGAGAGAGAGAGAGAGAGAGAAAGAGAGAGAGAGAGAGATTGAGACAGAGGCAGAGAGAGAGAGACAGAAAAATACGCGCGCGCACGCGCACACACACACAACGCACACACACACACACACACACACACACGCGACCACACACCACACAAACAACCACACACACACACAAACACACACACACACACACACACAACACACACACACACACACACACACACACACCACACACTCACACACACACACACAC
>JAFLJL010007057.1:0-10917 GCA_018398815.1 Conus ventricosus | reverse complement strand
ATGTTCGCTCAGTTTGTCGCTAGATCAACTAAAAATATATTCTTGTCTGTCCAATAAACTTCCTTTCTTTGTAAGACTTGTGCTTAATGGTTGTGCAGAATATAACAATGTGCTCGTAATGAAACCTGTTATTGTTTGTAACAAATCAAGTACAAAGACAGTTTTCCCACACCAGTAATCCCGCAGATAAGAGAACAGTGCGGATCTTTTGGCAGAAACTTCAAGCTATCCATCTGTTTTTATGCTCGACCTTGTCTGTGCTTGCGAACCTAGCAAACACCAAACGTAAGTACGAATAGAGTCGTTTATTCGTTCTATTCCCGCTCTAGTTAGGCCCTAGAAGTGTCTAAGATAAATGTTGTCCATGCTGTTTTATGCTCTTGCTCTATGGACCCGAGGTGAACACCTGTGCCTGAAGAGAAAGATGTGTAAGGAGGATGCCAGTCATAGTTACAGTTTCTGTGCACGCCCCAAAAAATAAGGGGTGCCCTAAGCCATGATTAAGATCCGACTTTTGTCTAAAGTCTTCGTTAACATTAATATTGAATTCGTTACAGATTCTTTCAAAAGCCTTCATGTCTATTCTGTTGCTGAATGGATTAAACGGTTTGTCATTTGGTAATGGCGCTTGCAGTTCAGTCAAAATACGTCTGAAGGTGTAATAGAAATGAAATCTGTACACTGACCTCACCAAAGGATTAGGATGATTTAGATGATCAGCATACGACACTCCACACCCAGTTGATGCACAAAACACAGCAAAGTTTAACTGGTTCTGATAAAACTGCATCGGATGACTAAACCACACTTTTGCGATGTAGTCTTTTTTAATAGGTGGGTTAAATATCTGTTTAATGGAGTACTCACCTTTACTTGAAAGGCGTCAGACTGAGTCACAGAAATGTCGAGGGTGTCAGTTGCTATATTTTTAAGAATATAGTGCGGCCCAACAGAATATTTTCCATTAGTATATTTGAATGCACTCATTTTTAATTTGTTTTAAAAATGTTTGTAACAATAACAACTCAAGACCGCCCTTCGTTTTTAGAACATGCTGTTGAGAACGATTGCGGAACCAAAATGGTCGCACTCCACGAAATTTTTTACAAAGTCGTATTGGTTTAATATAAGTGAATCGAAGAAGAATAATAAGATTAAAAAAATTGACAAAACAGGGACCAAAGTTAGCCAGTTAACAATACCTGATGGTTATTACGGGTTTTGCTCACTAAAAGAAGCAATGAGTAACTTTGACATTACTCTCAAACTTAACAATGCGAATCTGAAAACAATGTTAACATTCAAGCCTGAAGAAGAAGTAGGTTACTATTTTGATAAAGAGCTGGCTAAAATGTTAGGCTTTGCGGCTGGCAATCATAGATTTAGAGTTACACCAAGCAAAACTACTTATGAGGGGGAAAATCCGCTCGATCTTGCATTACATTCATTACTCTATGTTCATTTGGACGAGCTGAGCACTGATGAAAACTTATATGATGGAAGGGCCTCAACTGTTTTAAGAGCTCTTCCATCAGGGAAAGCTGCATATTGCGATTATGAAATTATACAATTCCCTAATTTACAGTTTAAAAGATTAGTTTTGTGGGAGGGTCGGATCATTTAATATAAAAATTGCAGACAAAACAGGGAAAGTCGTGAAATGTGATAACCTGGACATTGTTTTGGAAATAAAATAAGTTGTATTAAAAAATAATGTCGTGTGGGCCAGAAGAACCAGGAGTTACATTAGCACCTGTGAGGTGTATAACTTTAGAATTAAAAGACCTTGCAGACGTTGAGGACTTTGAACAGAATGGTGAGATAGGCGCTTTGTATGGTTTGAGTACACTAAAGATGGTGATCATAAACGCAAAGAGGTTGGCGACAACAAAAGGTTTCCTAAACTAGAACAGCTGCGCAATGTAGAAGCAAATAATGCTGGCCAGTATGAATATAAAATAGTTCGAAAACCTGACAGCAAATGGCACTTAGAACATATTTAGAATGGGACATAAAAATTTGAATTTATAAGCCCATTTACATTTTTTAGCCGTCAAAAAAGTTTCAGAAAAGCATTCAACTCTGGCCCTTTACATGTAAGTCTTATGCCAGAGGATAATAGTCGGAAAGAGATGAAATAAAGCCGTATGGGAATAAACAGTACATCCTCCACAGAAGAGAATCAGTTTTAAAAGATGCTTCTACAAAATTACAGTTCATTCCGCAAATGAAATTAGGAGACACGTTCACAATGATATTTGAAATTTCTGTCTTAAAAGATGTAAAGAGGGATGGGGTTGTGGCATTAGTGACGTCCTTCTAAAAGGAATTCTAATTAGCTGGCAAAACTTAGACGTTGAAAAACTTAAAGTTACCGTCGTCATTCTTCACAATGATGAGGATATTAAGGTCATAACAACAAGCAACAAAATCAATATTAGTCTAAATAGAAACAATCTTACAGAACTGAATTGGATTAATCTTACACATTTAGATCTTATAGGATTTTATTATACTGAACAAGTTTTAACAGAGGGTATGATAAAAACAATAACTGGATTAGATTAAATTCTGTTATAAAACTATGGAGCAGTTAAACTTTATGATAAAAGAGCTCATTGTTCATTGATTTGTGGACAAACTGGCTGTGGAAAAACAATATTTGTCCTAGACCTATTACAAACAGTTTATCGCTATAATTTTGATTATATTGTGATTTTCTGTCCAACACTTGAATGGAACAAGGCATATCACAATAGAAGGTTTATATGGACGGATGACAAAATATATTTGGTTGACCCCACCAATAAGCTAAGTGAGTGTTTAGAATACTTTTATAAATTTTTTAAGGGAACGCAGACACTATTTATTATAGATGACTGTTCAGCAGAAAGAGACATAGTTAAAAAAAGAAACACTTTGTCAAAACTGGCTTTCAGTGGAAGGCATGCTGGAATAAGTGTGTGGATTTTATGTCAGAAATATAACTCGGTTTTAAAAGACTTTAGAGAACAATTAAAGACTGTAGTTTTATTTCACATGAAGGACAGAGACACATTTGATGAATGTATGCGTGAAAATGATGTTATTGAGAATGATCAGGAAAAACGCAGGATTAGGCAAAAACTGAAATCTGAAAAGTTTAGTAAATTAGTATTGAAAACGGATAACCCTACACAGTATGTATGTTTGTAGATAATCGTTATTTTTTGGTTATGGAAGTCTTACTTGTCAGAGAACTAATAAATGCAGCTTCTAGGTCACCTAGCCCCGAAACTAGGTTGAGGGGCTAGGTGAGTTAGAAGCTGCATTTATTAGTTCTCTCATGAGACAAAGAGGTCGTTGACAAAGTGGTAATCGAACCATCATAACACAATAGTGCAGTTACATTTGAAATAAAAGTGGTTTAAAACTATATAACAGAGAAGAATTGAGCTGTTTGGCCTTCTTTTGTTTTGGTAGAGTTCAGCTGTTCAAGATTTTCTCTTACAGCGTTCTCTTTGCCCCAAGTGACTCTGCCTGATACCTCAGCACCATTCAGTTTTATCTGCTTTTATGGCTGGGACACCGCCAGTTCATCCAACATAGTATACATTGTGGATATAGTGAATTGTGTCCGTAGTGCAGATAGTTTTCTTTTTTTCTTTTTGCTTATTTATTTGTTCGTTTATTCTTCATGACCGGGATTTCTTTTACTGTGTGGTGAGATCCCTGAAAGGGCCCCATGTGGAGAGCATGAAACATGCAACCGAAACTGAACATGTTGTCTGTTCCGTGTTTGGCATCTGTTTCCGCCACGATTTAACGTATCAGTTGTTCTGCCATTGTTGGTGACCGATACAGAGATAGGTTAATGTACATAGAGAGTGGGATAGATAGATCAATGGAGATATATCCATCTATCGATCTGTGTGTGAGTGTTTTATGTGTGTGTGTGTGGTGTGTGTGTGGTGTGTGTGTGTGTGTGTGTGTGTGCGCGCGTGCATGTGTGTATAGGTTTGCGTGTATGCGTGTGCATGTGTGAATAGGTGTGCTTGTACAGATTTATATCTATCTGTCAATTTATGTGTGTATGTATATATTTATATATATATATATTATATATATATATATATATATATATATATAATATATATATATATATATATATTACTGAACAATTAAGTAGTGGGGGAAAACAAGTGCAGGCTAACAATTCTTCCGTCATTATAATAATGACTTTGCAAAGATTTGAACTTTTAGAGAAAAAAAAAAAAAAAAAAAAAAAAAAAAAAAAATTTGAAGATGAAGAAAATGGGGAAATATATTATAAATATGAAAAACCCTTCACTAGCTGCCTGAGAGAACCATCGTGATCCCTTCCGAAGGCAGATCTATTTGTATTGCCTGCTCCTAGGCCTTTCGTCCGCTGGATCGGACTCATCAGGGAGACACGGCTGATTGTGTCTGCGCTCCTGGTGTCAAATAGAGACACACCACAGTTCATAATTCTGTGGTGTTCTCCCACCAAGAGTTCAAAAAAGAATCCAACAGCACCCCCAAAGCAGCCAGTGAAGGGTAGTAAATGGAATAAAACGAAAGTGGTGGAGAGGAAAAAAGTTGCTAAAAAACTAAAAGCATTATACAAACAGTATAAAATGTAGGGGACAATCTTTGAGCCTATGCCTGAGGATCCATTCAAGGATACAAGGGAGATCAAAAGATATGGAACAGTTTGAGTGGTCAGCTCTGCTGTTCTATAACTCAAGCAATGTCAGTGGCTAAGAATTGTGCAAGACAACCTTTACTTGGATCTCCTAAGAGATGCAATCTCCCACTGATTGACCAAACAATATGCTGAACAATTAAGTAGTGGGGGAAAACAAGTGCAGGCTAACAATTCTTCCGTCATTATAATAATGACTTTGCAAAGATTTGAACTTTTAGAGAAAAAAAAAATTTTGAAGATGAAGAAAATGGGGGAAATATATTATAAATATGAAAAACATATATATATATATATATGTGTGTGTGTGTGTGTGTGTGTGTGTGTGTGTGTGTGTGTGTGTGTGTGTGTTGTGTGTGTGTGTGTGTGTGTGTGTGTGTCGTGTGTGTGTGTGTGTGTGTGTAAGTGTGTGAGTGTGTGTGTGTGTGTGTATGTGTGTGTGTGTGTGTGTGTGTGTGTTTGTGTGCTTATATGTGTGCATGTTTGTGTGCATGTGTGTGTGTTGTGTGTGGGGGGGGGGGTGAATAGGTGTAGGTGTGTGGGCGGGTGTGGGTGTAGGTCGATATTTATTAAATTATTCATATTTCAATCTTTTTGTACACTCAGTCGCTTATTTAGTAAAGTGTCCCTAATCTAAATGTTGAAAAGGACACTAAAAGAAGTTATGAAGATTTCAGTGGTGTGTGTATTCCATTGAGTGCGTGTCCGTATCATTCTGAAATGAATGTAATGCTAAAACTCACTGTTAGTGACAGCTCTCTGTCCACGAGTTTTATGCTTACATGATAGCTTAAAAAACTGAATGAACATGTTCTGAAATTCTGCTCTGAACTTGCGACCTGTTAGACAGTACAAGTAGAAGTTGACAGCGCTATTGCTGTAGCACAGGACATAACTGAGGTTCGTAAATATTTGGAGTTTTCCATAATGAATTGGGTCATCACTATCAGCATATGGCAGAATCATATCCACTGATATGGGTGTTGTCAGTACAATAAAGAAACACTGATAAATACCACGGTCACTGTCATTAAATATGTCTCGCGTGTTCTGGTATCCTTTGTTGCTTGTTGTATAGAAGGAAGACGCCTGCCTTTTCTGAATGATCCAACGACTTTCCAGAGAAGAATGCTGTTGCTAAAAATCAGCAGCATGGATGGTAGAAGACAGAACTGAACTAAGTCCACCCAAGGCCAAATCTCGTCCATAAACCATTCGTACCTTTCTGATACAGCTTCACGACAGCATTGGTCGGGACAGTAAAACGGATCACTAGACAGTAAAACGGATCCATAGAGAAAGTGACAGTTGATCAGAAAGATAACCACAATCGCTGTGCCGGCAATAACTCGCGACGTTCCCTTCGTCCACAGAGATTTGACACGATGAGGCCACAGCACAGAGGCTGCTCTTTGCATGGTGAGGGTCACAAGCATCCATGATGACAAAGCAGGCGCCATGTACACTATCACTTTATACACCTTACATGGCCAAGCACCCAGACTGTCAAATCCCTGCACATTAAATTGTAAGATGAGCCAGTAGTCTAAGGACCCTACTATCAAAACCATGAGGTCAGAGCATGCCAGAACTTGAAACAACACAGCATAAGTAGATCCAGGAAGACGATTCATGACCAGAATGATCATAGGATTTCCGAAGAAACCAAACACAAGCACAGTAGGATAACCAATTTTGTCAATCAGTCTACATGCTGTTTCATATGGTCTGTACAGATCATGCCACCGTCTATAGTCATCGTCACTATCATCATAGTCCTTCCACTGTACGCTGGGATCGTCCGTTATAGATTTCATATTGCTTACCAAGACGATAGAAGGCAGACAGCAGAATGATTCAGTTGATATATGATCCACTTGTTTAGCATTCCTTTAGACATATTCGTAGATGATGAAGGGGAGATCACAGTGTTCTGCCAAATCAGACACGGCTAGCTCACCTGACTAACTAGCATAGTCACAATACATTTTGAGAAAGCCAGAGCCTCACCTGTTCAGATATCAACGATGATTGGTGAAAAAAAAAGGTCAGAATTACTTCTATCTGCAACAATTGTACTCAAACAGATTATTTTAAAAATGTGAATCATTTAGCATGCAGCGCTTCATTCAGCTATGCAATAAATGCAACACACGATGAGAATAGAAAATGTGCGCACGCAAGGACTTGTAATTTGTATGTACTATCATCATTATTCACACAAAATCAAGCATATGTTTAGACACACACTCACTTGATCATATACACATAGATCTGTGCATAATTATAGACACTATTGCACGCCAGTGCAGGTACATTAACCCACGTTACATGTATTGTGTGTGTGTGTGTGTGTGTGTGTGTGTGTGTGTGTGTGTGTGTGTGTGTGTGTGTGTGTGTGTGTGTGTGTGTGTGTGTGTGTTCCCTCACATATCAACCTACTCTCTCTTTCTCTCTCTTTCTCTCTCTTGTCTGTCTTATCTTTATAATGCATCATCTTGACATCAACTAAAACATAACACAAACAAAATCAACTTTGTGCTATTTAGGAAACGTGAATATCTAGCAGCGAAAGAGAGATGGCTCCTATTAAAGGATGAAGATATGTCCGTTGTAAACTGTTATAAATATCTTGGCATATGTTTCACTACTCGTTTCAGCTTTGTCGTTGCCTGTGAAGACCCAGGAAGCAGAGCAAAGAAGGCTTTATTGTGTGTTCTCCATAACTTATTCTTGCTTAAAAGTCATCATTTAAATGTTTTTTTTTCTTCAAATATTTGACTCTCAAGTTCTACTTATTGCTATGTACGGCGCGGAACTGTGGGGATTGGATAAAGCAGTAACACACATTGAAAAAGTTTCACTTGTATGCACTTGAGAAATTCATTGGCGTTCATACCAAACCCCGAATGAATTAGTTTATGGAGAGACAGGACGTCATCCTATTTCTATTGAATCTAATATTCGATTTATTAGCTACTGGCTAAAAAAAATACTACGTATGGACGAAAATAGGCTGCCGCTAAAAGCTTATAGGATTTATGAAATCTAGATTCCATGGGTTATGAATGGTCGTGAAGTGTTATATCAAAACAGCTTTGGCTTGGTATGGCGAAATCAGCGAGTGCAAGATGTAAAGAGATTTTTAAAATGAATGTCGTCAAAGGTTGATGGATTGCAGGTGACAATATTGGGAAGATCTCATGCAGCAAAGGGAAAGATTCTCCTGCTACAATTCTCTTAAATCCTCCAGACATCGTGAACGTTATCTTCTGCTGGATGTAGACAGACACATCAAGCGGCATCTGACGATGTTTAGACTAAGGGGTCACTGACGTGACAACACATCGCGATCAATATCAAAAGCACTCAGAAAATACTTCAACATGTCCTACGTGTAAAAGTGGAAAAGAAGACGGATTACTAATTATTTTACTCTGTTGTCCTGCTCTCAGTGACCTGAAAAGTGAAGTTATTCCTTGAAAGTTTTATGCACACCCATGTCTATTCCGTGCATCTCTGCTCATGTCTAATCAGAACGAATGCACTATGAAGAACACGTGCGTATATTTGTATAACATTTTTAAAAGGCGAGCAAACTTGACGATCGATTCTGAAAAACCTTGCACATCTGTACAGCTATTTCACTATGAAGAAAAGATGTGATCATGCTGTTATTTGTTATTCGTTTTGACTTCTTTTAGCTCTGCTGTGTTTATTTGTGAATTTATTGTTACTGTTTGTGAATTCATCCCTTCTTAATAGGGCTATGGCCTTAATTAGATAAAATTCCGTTTCCGTTTCTCTCATTGTCTGTCTGTCTGTCTCCTCTCTCTTTCTCTCTCTCTCTCTCTCTCTCTCTCTCTCTCTCTCTCTCTCTCTCTCTCTCTCTCTCTCTCTCTCTTGTCTGTCTCTCTGTCTCTCTGTTGCAGCAGCTTATCAAAATGCTTAAGAAAAACGATTCACAGACAATCAAAAACAAAATGTGCAGAAATGATACAGAAAATAATAGACTGAAAATGAGTAAATTCATAAACTGTTACTTATCAAGAGCCTTGCACAAATTTAAAAGACTATGAAGTTCCTCACATTTTTCACAAGCATGCTTAAGAATTACGAGTCAGATGTCAAAGTTTGTCTACAAGATGTAGTACTCAGCCAGATGCTGAGCACAATTGTGTATTTTGTCATGGTTGGATGATTGTGAAATCTGCTAATCAGTTAATCTGTTGTTCTGTCTGCAATGAATTGAGAAAGAACTAATACCAATTAGGTATTTACCTCGTCCATCCTGGTTTAAATAAAAACAAATCCTGACCTCATTAGCAAGTAAATGTTGCACAGTGTAACATCTTTTTAGCAAACAGATTTTTTTAAGGGACCTGTATAATGCTGAGCAGGGGGGAGGGGAGGACGCTCATAGTCAAAGGTCTGTAAGCCCTTTCTGTTTACCCGGCAGTAACTGGGTACATAGTATACCTCGGGGGAAGATTACAGGTGGGGGTGGGAAGGAGACTCTGCCGTCCATCCTTCCACGCCCGGACACAGTGGACCTCTCACAGTTCACTGCCCCTACAGACATCAGGCCATGTGGCTTTGACTTTTATTCTGTTAGCATTTATTGCATGGACAATGTTGCAGAATATTCTAACATGAAGTTAGATCGCACACTTCGAAAACACACTATATCATTAGGCAAGAAAGAACACTTTATGGTGTGAGTATTTATTGCATGGACAACGTTACAGAATATTCCAACATGAAGGTAGATTGCACACTTCGAAAACACACTAAATCATTAGGCAAGAAGGGTACTTTTTATGCATACTGATATATTATATATATATATATATATATATATATATATATTATATATATATATATTTTTTTTTAAAGAATATTTTTTAAAAATGAAGTGTTAAAATCAACTGAAGTTACCGTAGCTTGGTATACAATGTTGCTGTGAAGGCATTTGTTGCTTAGGGGGCACTGTTCATTTTTAGTGCAGTTGCAAGATGTCCTTTCAGCACCCTTCTCTTTTATGTTGCTTTTCATTTTGTTAGATGAATCAATTATGTTTTTAAGGTTAGGCATACATGAGTATGACAGTTTGATGGTGTTTTTGTTGAATATTTTGGACAGTTTGTGTTCTTTTGGAAATGATGTTGCCAAGATTTTAAAGAATTCTTTTCCTACATTTGTTTTTACTTGTCCATCGTATGGTGGGTTGTACCATATGATCTTTCTTTTCCTATTTTTCTTATTTCTGTTCGTGTTAATGTCTGGACTGTATTGTAGTTTGTAATTGTAACCACTTTTTTGTAATGCTTCTTGATATTCTGTTGCTGCATCATTGAATGCGTTTTTCATTGCATGACAGGTTGGATAGTCTCTTGTTTATACCATTGGGTATTGTTTTTAGTATGGATGGTGGGTGGTTGTTTGATATTTACGTAGATTGGTATGTCATTGGGTTTTTTGTATGGTTTGTACACGTGGTCATTGAGGTCTAATGTTATGTCTAGGTAATTCACTACTTTTTTGTTTGCTTCTATTGTGATTTTTAAGTTGTGGTTTTTAAAGATTTTACATAATTCTTTTTTCTTGTTTTCAATGGTTCTTGGAAAATGAAAAAGAAACATATATAGGGATCACAGAAAACACTTTCAAAACCAGATACGCAAACCACAAACAGTCATTCAAAAATGAAAAATACAAAAATCAAACAGAGCTGAGTAAATACATTTGGAGACTCAAAGATAAAAAAATAGACTACAACATATAATGGAAAATCATAAAAAGAGCAACATCATACAACAATATTTCAAAAAGATGCAATCTATGCTCCACAGAAAAATGGTTAATATTATGTAAACCACACTAGCAACCTTGAATACAAAAGTAGAAATAGTAAACAATTGCAGGCACAAATGGAAATCTTTGTTAGCGCACGCCACCTGAACAGACCCCAACAAGAACCACAGACCACACGTGAAGCGACTCGCACGTGCAGAAATGGAATCAGGTCCCGCACGCTATAAAAGACAGATAGCGTGCCCCAAAAGAATATCCTGAGGAGAGCGAGAGGTTCGAAACAAGCTTGTTGATTTAACACTTCATTTTTTAAAAATATTCTTAACAGATGTTGCTCCCCAAGGGTTGAGCACCTTCAGATTTTAAAAAAACACTTTTATATTGTTCATATATATATA
>JAFLJL010007056.1:0-11419 GCA_018398815.1 Conus ventricosus | reverse complement strand
CCAAGGGGAGCCCGGGGGGGAAAAACCTCTCACAAAAGGGCTTAGACGCTTGGAACAAAGGACATTGTACCGGGTAACAAAGGAATTGACCAATTAAACCCAGGTACTTACCCCCCGCACACGGCCAAGTGGTAAATGACAAACAACACCAGAAGAGTTGGGACCTGCCGGGTGCGAAAGGGGGAAGGGGTTTGTAACCACTAACCTGGGGGCCCCCAAAGTGAGCGCTAAAGCTGGGTCGCTGGGGGTTCTTGTGTAAACAGCATTGAAGAGGGGGGCCTTTGGTTTTGTTTCAGATGGTTTTCCGTGGCACTGGTTGGTTCATTGTCAGGCGGGTTGAATGCTTTGGGGAGGTTGAGCACCCCCTTAAGAAATTACTGTGTTAAGTAACCCCCGAAGGGGCGGAAGTTCGATGTCCATCGGGGCTAAGTGTTGTTTGCAAATCATTAGGGGGGTGTGTGAAAAATGCTGATGGGGGGAAATTACGAGGGGAGAATTGGGGTACTTGGAACGGGGGTTTTGAAACAGCGGGACAAAGGCAAAAACCCAAGGGGGAACCCTTTTTGTTTCCCTCCCAAAAAAAACCTGAGGGAGAACAACGTGAGAGAAGAACACCAGGAGAGAGAGAGAGGAAGGCCCAGAAGAGAGAGAGAGGAGGGGATGAGCAGGACAAAAAAAGGGGTCGAGAAAAACGGGGGTCGGAGAAGAAAGACAGAAAGGTCTTAGAGTTAAACAAGCGGAAGGAAGGAACAAAGTTAAGCCCAAGGGGGGGTAAGACAGCAAACTAAATTTTTAACCCAGAGGGGGGAAAGAAGACAAGAAAAGAGTTCGATTCGAGATCCCAGAGACGCCACGAAAACCCAGTCCCGAACCTGGGGCCAGCAAACCCAAGGGGATCCCACAACAGTGCTGAAGAAGCCCTGAAGAGACTTTTTTGCCAAAAACTGTGGTGTGGTGTGAAAGCGGGTTTGTTTAAAACCGGCCAGGTAAGAAGCATTTTTTTATAACCCGGGATTTGGATGTATTGACTTTTAAAGTTTTTATATTTTTATGTGGTGATTTTTATTGTACATGAAATTTTAAGTAGCAAGAAGTTGTATTTTTTGTTCCGTTGTGTTAGGAAGAAACGAAAGGGGACATCCCATTCCCCCGAGAGAGGGAATTTTGGTGTGCGCAGAGGGGTGCATAGCGTGTATGAGTGCAAAAATAACCTTGGGTGTTAACCCGACTAATAATACCAAATTAGGGACTTAAGCAATACCCCACGATTTCCCCCTGCTGGACAGACAGCATGTTTTTATTGGTCGTTTTAGGGCCCTTTACATCTGTTAAAAAGAAAACAAAAAAGTTTTTAATTATGAAGCATACAAACGTGAGCTGAACTTTGATACCATAAACCTTTTTCGCAGTGAGTATAACGACAAAGAATATCTCCAGTTTGAAAGAGCCAACAAACCAATCACCGAAAACAATACACATGGTCCTGTATAAGACAATCTAGTGCCTCTAAGGGTTTCCCCCTACCGCTCCTACTTTAAGGCGAACCACTTAACAAACATGTAGACATGATCCGTTTTGCAGATAGTACAAAGCGTCATTATGTATTAATCACAAACAATAAGCAGACTTATGGTTTTTACATCAAAAGGAGCAATGCAACAGGGCTTTGTAGAAGAATTTTGGTTTAAATCCCACTATAGAAGCAGCTGCCAGTCAAAAAGAAAACATTGTAAAAGTTTTTGTAGACTGTGAGAACCAAACTCCTCACACCTAAACCAGGTCTAAAGTAGTTTAAAAATTTACACAAGAAATGCAAATGAGCCCATACTGGATTATGCTGACTTTTGAATCGCTGTTTACCACAGTACAAGAACGGCCCACAACAGCAAAAACAAAAACACCCTTATTAACCCACCACAGATCTGTTCTTATGCGTTTTAGTGTTGGTAGGTCCGACGCCAGACACACAACCCCTGAGATTTCAAGGTCCCACGCAGCTAGTAGATTTTTAGAGCAGGATGAAACAACATCGCAATACTACAACTCCAACCAACTAAATTCTTTCAGACATGTATATGACTCCTGAAGACCAAGAACGTTATGACTCATCTAACACCACTGCTGATATGTACAGAGAAATATTAGGGCGATACAGTAAGAAGACCACGATAAATTACTGAAAGTTCAGAGGGGCCGCGCACAACAAATTCGTAAACTTCACTACGGTTGACCCCAAAAATGGAAACTGCCTATCGATCTTTCATAACTTACGAGGCTATAACGATTCCTCATTTCATCATGCAAGCAGTGACTTCTGAATATAAAGAGGGTTACCTTGCCATTGCACAGTCTTCAGAAAGTACATGACTTTTTACTCTTGACTCTTTTATCCTTTTTAATGGCTCTCCCCCACACTGATGGGGAGTTTAATAAATTAGCAGGCTCTCCCTACAAGACTTTTCCCAATCACAAAAACAATACATTGAACCCATCTTTAGTGCTAAAGGCACATCCATAAATAACATGAACTTCGTGGAACAGTTTGATGAAGACCTCACTTCCCCCTAAAGGCGCTATTCTTTTTCAAGACTTAGGGGAGGTAAAGACATAGCTGATTGTCGAATATGAATACGCTCAGAAAGCCTGGACAGCATTACACTCCAAACAATGGGCGAATACACGATCAAAATATTTATTGGCCCCTGAACGCGTGTTTATGGCAGATGTCTTTCAGAATTAACAGAATCTACATGCATGAAACATAACAACTTAGACTCACCCATTACATATCTCGCCGGCCTTTCTTGGGACGCCTTCTTAAAGTCACAAACATCCAATTGACTTAAATAATCTGATTTACCTACACTTCAGATGATCGAAGACGGCCTAAGGGAGTATTAGCATGGCCTCACATCTTACTTGCAAAGCCAACAACAAAAATTTAGACGATTATGACCCCACTAAACCGTCGCCAACTATCTAAATTCCTTAGACGCCAACATTCTGTAAGGATGGGCTATGAGTCAAAAACCACTTCCAATACGTAACTCAGGAATGTACACAGGACATGGCACACATAAGTTCAAGGAGCAATTAAAGTGGTTGGGGCAGTTTAAACGTCAGATCAACATATGGTTTATTCTAGAAGTAGACTTAGAATAGCCTTATGAACTTGCTTGACCTCCACAGTAGAAATAAACTCGTGGAGAGCGTGGCAGCATAGAGTCTCCGAAGAGAAGCCCCCTTCAAGCAATTTTCGGGCCCTTATCTCCCTGACACTCTAGGGGGGTTGGCACCCCGTTCATGACTCCCGGTTGTCCCTCTGCTGCCCCGTTTATATTTTTTCCACTACAGCATGGCGAGCCATGGCTGGATTCGAACCCATGACCCTCTGGACATGCGCACTTTCTACTTAATGACCGCGCTTTAACCACTGAGCCACAGGGACACCTGATATTTTGTAGGGCAATTAAGCCGTATGAAGTTCACTTTTGTTCCTCCTTGACCAGATCCAGCTTGAACACCTCTCTGGGGCCGCTTCTTGCCATTGCTTTCAGGGCTCTGGTTTTTTTCCTTACCCTGCAACAGAGAGCTGTTTACATGAGCGGTATGCAGACGTTCCTCAAATCCCCTAGCTTCCAATTGCTGCAGTGAGGACTTTGACCTGATAGCCTTCTCATCCTCAGGCTGTTTGCCAATCAGCATGCATTTCATCTTGGAGATTTGAGCTGCCACCAATTCGTTCTCATATGCACTGTGAGCTTCGATCATGATCAGCTGCTTGGTTGACTTAGAGTGGACTACTATTCTGGTCTTCATTGCCACACTTGCTGATGATCTCTGGGGTGACTCTTCCATCTGGGGAGGTCTGCAAGTGCACTCCAGTCACGCCCCACCACAGACTCTGCCTGCATGTTTCGAGTGGCACTGTGTTCTTGGCCATGATTTGCTGCTCCTGCCGTGAAGAATGTTTGCGGTGCTTTTGGAGTCCTGATTCTCCCTTTGTGAGTATGGTACTAGCCCAAGCTACTTGTACAATTTCTTTGAGCACTTGGTTGTGCCTCCATGTGTACCTTCCATGAGTCCCCGGGGGGGGGGGGGGGCCCCCCCCCAGCCCCCCCCAGTCTTACTTTACATGAGCTTAGAACATGCTCCACCTGTTTTGTTTTTTCAATGGCAGAGGGGGCATGCCAGGATCGCTGTTTTTCCCCCACTTCACCAGGTTTGCATTTGAGGGCAGAATGGGGGGTCATATGTCAGAACTGAGAATTAAGCTGATCCTGAGAGGGGCCATGTGCCCAAAAAGTCATTCCAAGTTAGAACTTCTTTGGAGTGCCATTCTCCACGTGATTTCCCCATTGCCCTTGCTTGGCTCTGCGAATGCTTTTGAGGGAGTCTTTTTTGGTCTTCTTCTTTTCTCATCTCCTGAATATCATGTCTCTTTTTGGTCTTTTCCTTGGCCTTTGACCACCATCATTTTGGTCACCCCATCCTTGTCTTTGGTCTGTGTTGTCCTGTTATTTCTCTGATCTTGAGACTTTCTTTTGCAGAATCCACGCCCTCTTGAACTTCCATTTGCTGCCTGTCTTCAGCTGGGGCTTGATTGCTCTCCACCTTGTCCTCCTGAGTCCTCCAGCAAGCTTGAAGTTCTGCACTTCCCTGCTTGTAATCCTCCAGGATGGATTTCAGTGGTAGTTTGAGCTTTGCTTGGCGGACAGTAACAGCGCGATGTCAGTCTGACGGGTGGGACACAACCCTTTCCTTGTGAACTTGTGTGATTTTGGCTTCCTTGCTCCACTGTGGCTGGTGCAGAAGTGTCGTATATCATCAAGGCCCATAGGAGCTTTGGTATCAGCATGACTGCAACACCAGACCTTGTATTTTTGCCAGGGAGCCCTCACCTGGCAAAGGTCCTCCAAGCCTTCTTTTTACCGCCATCTGCATGGTTTTCTTTGCTCCTTTGTGTGTCCTTTTTCCAGCGTATCATCATACCATCTTCCAAGGCTCTTTGACTGTTCATCTGTGACTGTTGGAATGGCCTGGTTGGCAACACTGGAAGAACCACAATTTCGGCCACTTTTTCCTATCCTCCAGTGAGAGACTCGCGAGAATTCGTTGGCTTGAACTTCCATTTCTGGATGAGGCCCCAACTATGTCGTCCAGCCTCTCCATCAACATGGACGTGGTCTCGTACTTCTCTGGATGAAATCACTGGAGTGGTCATCCATGAAGGCCTTGAGAGGAGGCATCTTGTAATCCAACGCCAAGGTCTGTTTGGTCTCGCGTTGATTGTTGCTGCTTTCACGATGAGTTCCATTGCCAGCACGAACAGTAACGGGAAATTGCACAGACCCATTGCAAGGCCCACTTCCAAGTTTGATCCAATCAGTTGTGTACTCCTTGGTAGAGAACCGCATTGAGAAGCCATTGAAGAACTTTCTTGAGGCATGTCGCGATGTCTTGTGGCACATGGTACAATCTCAAGAGCCAAACTGTAATCATCTCATGGGGCACAGATCCATAAGCGATTGCCAGATCAAGCACAACTACTTCCTAGGTCTCTCTTTTTCTGTTTTGTTGCTTTTGGATTGCGTCCCAGATCATTGGGCGTGTTCTACACAGCCAGCCACGCCTGGGATGCCACTTTCAGGACTGACACATCCAAGTACTTGTATTCCCATCAGTACTGGTCTGCCTTGCTGCCATGACATAGGAAGAAGATTTCCCTTCGACGTCAGAAGAGATATTGGCCTGAAGCTGGCTGATGTCACTTGAGTTTTGCTCCTGGGATGTACACACCATCTGCCGTCATCCACTGGCCGCTGACCCTTCTGTTTCTCCAAGGCCGATCGCAGCAGCCTGTGGAGCCACTCCACACCTTGGGACCATTTCTTGTAAAGCTGGTAAGGGTATTATCCGTTTGGCCCTGGTGATGATTTGGCTCTGGCTTTGTCGACCACCTTCTATGATTTCCGCAACGTTGAGGCTTGACCATGAAACTGTTTCCCAGGTTGGTTGGCCACACCAATCTTGAATGTCGAGTGGTGCTTGCTCTGTGATCAGAGTATGGGTTTCCTCAATGCTGTCTCAGAACTCCTTTGTCCCCACTTAGGGTCCCAGATTTGCTGCTCAAACAGTGTCTGCAAACTGGAAGGGGTCTCAGAAGAAGCGCTCATGTGTCTTCTTGTTTTGCTCTCCTCTTCCTCGCAGATTTCCGCTTTGCTGAGGGCGGCTGTGTTTTTCTTTCAGGACTTCCCCACAGTTTTCCACCCTTGTTTTTCAGCTGGCAGTGCGTCTTCATCTGCCTTCTTGAGGTTGTTCTTTGGACTCTGGATCTTGTCCATCTTTTTTCTGCGTCTGGATTTTCTTTGGAGGTTTTTTCTCTTTGGGTAGTTTTAACCTCCATAGGCGCTCTACATGTGGCATACACAAAAGTCCCAATATGTGGCTAAGTTTTTGTTTTCCAGGGTGCTTTTCCCTATCAGTTGCATCGAGTCTTTGGACGATTTTGGCAGCCTTTCCTCCCAACCTTCAGTTTCGGTTGCGTCGAGGCAGGTTGATTTCAGGCGCCTGCACGAGAGGCCTGTGCAAATCCTCATTCCCTAACCAACAGCGCGGATGTCCTTGGCACTGGTGGGTTAAAATCCATGGCCTTGGTCATTCCGACGTCTTATCATGGCTGATGCAGTGCGCTGCTGCTCATTCAGATGAGTCTTTCACACATCCCATCTTTGTTCTTGGATCTTCATGCCACGGGTGGTAGCGAAACGTCTTATCCACAGACCCATGGATATTCCATTTGTCCATGTTCAAGTCCGTTTGGATTTGCAGTCGTGAGTGGTGAGCACCGATGGATTCATCATTTTCTCTCCATCTCTCCCCCCTTTCGGTGAATCCTGGAGCATCCGTTTCTTTTATATTTAGTAGCCACATGTTTAAGGCAAGTGGGACCAGCCCACAGAGCCCTTGTTCTGGTCTTACCCAGTGTCCCTCCGGTCTTTCCCCGGACGTCCTCCGGCCTATTCCCGGAAGTCAATGGTTTACCCATGCATCAGTAGAAAAAACTCGTGAAGAGCGTGGGCACAGAGAAGTCCCTCAGAAGAGAAGCCCCCTTCAACAAGCGTTTCGGCGGCCCTTATCTCCTGACACTCTAGGGGGTTGGGCCAACACCCGTTCATGACTCCGGATGTCCCTTCCTCTGCTGCCCCTTTTTTTCCCCATCTTGGGACGAGCCATGGCTGGGGATTTCGAACCATGACCCTCTGGACATGCTCACTTTCTACTTAATGACTCGCGCCTTTAACCACATGAGCCACGGGACACCTGATATTTGTAGGGAAATTAAGCCTTATGAAAGTTCACTTTTGTTCCTCCTTGACCAGATTCCAGCTTAACACCGCCTCTGCTCTGCCGCTTCTGCACAACGATTAGCCTCTGCCGCAGAAAGCTTAAAGATGACCCCCACAGAACACCACGCTCCTAAACTTTGTTCCCAATCTTCCCACAAAACTAAGTAGGTTTGTCATTACAGACGGTTACAGTTTTACTAAGACACGGTCTGAAACTAACAGCTGTTCATAGAATCATTGCTTTTGACCAAAGCCCTTTATGAAGGCCATACATCAAGAAGAAACTGATCTTATTCCCAACACAACTGATGCTTCAGAAAAAGACTTCTTTTAAGTTAATGAACAACACTTGTTTTGTGGCAAAACCATGGAAAATCCACACCAAACAAAGATGTAAAATTAAGTTACAAAAGAAACCAAGCAATTAAGTTTTTGCCAACTAAACCTAACTATCAAGACTTTAGAAGGATTTAACGTCAGCCTGGTTGGAATTATGATTGAAGAAAAAGGATTTAAGTTGACAAGCCGGTGTTTATTGGCTTTACCGTAATAGAGCTGTCAAAGTTATTGATTTTGCATTTCTGTACGACTACTTTAAACCACTGTACCCATAAGCAAGAGTACATACACAGACACTGACACTTCTATTGCTAGACGTCCCCCACAGAATACTTTACAAAACTTAGAAACTGTAGGTGGCTAAAGGAGTTGATGGGTGGTACGACACATTTGACTATCCAAAAGACAGTCCCTTTACATTCAACTGTTAACAAGAAAGGTGATTTGGAAAGATGAGGATGAACTTAATGGGACAGTTTCTCAAAGAATCTGTTGGTTTGCGGTCTAAGATGTATAGCGTTGCTAGCCAGACTTCTGTAATGAAGAAGGCTAAGGGTATAATAAGAAAGTTGTCAAAAAAATATAACTCCTCACGACAACTACAAGCAACTCTCTTTGAAACAAAGTATTTTCATCTCACACCAAATGTTAATCTGGCGCACTACTCTTCATCAAGTAAACCACAACTGCAGTTAATAAGAAATCACCAGCCTCTAACAAACCCAAGAGAATATTACGTTAATTTCTGAGCTTGCATATTGCTGTAGGACATTGGAGAACTTAAAAGATTAACTTGCAAGACTCGGCTTGTACTTAACTTAAGAGCCTAACAAGAACCTAACAAGAACTTACCTTAAAACCTAACAACAACTTTACTAAGAACCTAACTAGTACTTAGAACAATAACTTTATTTTTTGAACTTAACATGTAATTTACTATGCACTTAACTTAAAAAAGTACTTTCTATAAACTAACTAAATTATACTTAAACTAGTTCTAATCTTAGTTCTTTAAAACTATCCATTGAAAATGGGGTCTACAGCGGGAGGTTTGCACTTTTTATTTTGCAGAACTGTTCTTCTTCTTTTAACTGTGGGGGCTTGCGGCTTTGTTTTTTTTAGGTATGGGTTAGGCATTTGTATGCTAAAAAACCCACCCCACCCACAACAACACTCCCATACATAATGATACATCATATCGTTTGATTGTGATTGTGATTGTGTTAGTTGTTAATGGGTTGTTGTTGGCGCGGCGATTGGTATTACTATCTAACAATTGTTGTTTGCTGATTGGTTTGCCTTTAGCAGTCTGTTCCAATTCAGCTAGTTTTTACGCCCACCTCAACACGTCCGGGACTTTATTAGACTTAGTAACATTACTCAACTTGTGTACATTCACTTTGTGGCACATTCTGCTCCTAGCGGAGATTTCTGCGGACCGTCCTGTGGATCGCAATTCTTCATCTCCTGATCGCTCATTTTTTTTATTGCGATATATTTAATATGATCAAAATTATATGATTAAAAAATAATTAATCCCTGATGAATGGGGCATAACATATCCCAAATCTGTAATACAAGTCAGAGGGGGGCCATGCGAGGAGTTTCTAGGGACTTTTTTTAAAACTGGATCTTGTGATAAGTCATATTTTAAATCTTCTTCTGAATCAAAAGGCGCCATCTTACTACTAAATTGGCATATAAACTAATCATTGTCTGCCCCACCCATCTAACCATTTTTGACCCAGTTTGCTTCGTACCTAGCGTAGTACTTCTCAACGTCTGAAGTAGACCCAAAAATTGGATTTTTTCAACACTTAGTTTCAGTGCCTAAATACTGTCTAGTTTTTTTTTACACGCGGCCAGAGAGTATAATCTTTCTTTATGACAGTGGTCTGCTGAGTAGCCTACGGAGTATCTGCTTGCTCCTCACACTTTAATAGTTCTTCACAATCCTTTTTAAAAGCAATAAAAAATAATATAATACTTTTAAAACCATGAGTTTAACGCTGGTTAATTATGCAGTGCCTATCGTTGGTGTTATAGCTATTCAACCCTTGCAAAATGCTTGTTAGGAATAAAACCGCCAAACAGGGAAAAAGATAGAAATTCGCCAAAACTAGTTGCAACCTTATTTTTAGCTTTAACAACAAAAGATTATATGATTAAAAGCACATAGACATCTTTCGTATTATGATTATTTTAATTATTTTTTTAGTTAATAAAGGTGAGTGAAAAAAAGATTATCAATACGTTTTACCATTCTGCTGTAATTAGCGGCCTTAGTATAGGCAAAAGCGTTGCTAGCAAAAAACATGTTTAAATAAAGGGTTAGACATTGAGGATGTTGTTAAGGTTATGGGTGTAATTCTGCAGGGATTGCCTCAAAGACTTTCTTGTTACACAGGGATTATCCAGAAAATATTAGTTCATAGAAAGATTAATCTAGAAAATATTGATTTATAAAAGAATGTCTGGATTGGTTCTGTTTGGTTGGAGGGCTATTGTTAATGCTTTAGCCTTCTCTGGAAGAAATTTTATATGTTTAGTAAATTGGGGGCCCCGATGAAGAGAGAAAACGTCATAACAAGGCAATAAAGATTTAGCAAAGGCAAGAGACGCTTATGAGAAAGCGAATTGCTCACTTAACTTATTAATAAAAAGTTAAAGAACAGGGACATGCAGAGCACACATTTACAAACATTGATGACGCCATGAATGATATTACTTAGTAACGGGAAAGAAGTTTTCTAACATCGCCACCGCCAGAACTGTCTGACTTTTAGAACCATCTGAGGAACAGAAGACTGCAGAATAGTTTTTATTGCTGTGGCATACCCCCAGACTAAACTTGTTGCTCACTTTCTTGTGTAAAATAAAATGCATTAAAATATGGACAATACGAAGTACAATACGAAGTACAAACCGAAGTACAAAATAATATTATTCCCTAAAGGGGATTGAAAAGGAAAGACTGCTATTGAAAAACTGCGTAAAGCTGCTAGAGTGTCTGAATCAATGCGAAAGACTGGCTTTCAGAAAAGCAATTTGGCAAATATATCTGCCTGCCCCCAAAAGAATAATAAGACCTAGATTTGTTAACTCAGGTTCCAAATAACACCCACCAGATGGACTTGTTGTAACTTCCACATGAAAAATAGAAAAAAAAGTTTAAGTATGCTCTGACAGTTGTTTTACATGGCTTCAAGATACAAAGACGCTGAACCTTTAAAAAGGATAAAAGCTCAACTGCTGTGGTGTGGCTTTACAACAAAATACATGGAGGCCCCTTAAAGTATCCTAGGATGATTCAGGTTGTAAGGAAAAGAGTTTAAAAGGTTCTGTTAACCAATTGTTTTTAAAACATCATGTTACCCGTTAAGAGAGGGATCCCAGGCAACCATCGATCACCAGCCCTAGTAGAAAACTTTAAATAAAAATCTAGCTGAACGCCTGTTACCTTTTCAATATCACAGAGAATTATGGACACTACGAAGTTTCAAACGCGTAACACAGAATGGGTTAGGAGATTGCCGCAGTCTTACGTGCCATGAACAATGAAGATTTAAAGCAACAGGCCTTAAAACCAGTAAACGCAATCAAATTAAAAAAAAAATTAGCATTACTGAAGATGTGCAGGGGGCTCAAAAAACTCTTGCCGTTTGGACTAAAAGTAAGACTTGTATGCTCCCGGAGAGGCAGAGGGCGGTTTTGAATTAGAGCTCAGATCC
>JAFLJL010007055.1:10070-21038 GCA_018398815.1 Conus ventricosus | reverse complement strand
TGTAGTCTCCTCCTTCTCCTCATTCTTTACTTCTTCCAATAGTCACCTCCTCCTTCTCCTCATTCTTTACCTCTTCCTGTAGTCTCCTCCTTCTTCTCCTCATTCTTTACCTCTTCCTGTAGTCTCCTCCTTCTCCTCATTCTTTACCTCTTCCTGTAGTCTCCTCCTTCTCCTCATTCTTTACTTCTTCCTATAGTCACCTCCTCCTTCTCCTCATTCTTTACCTCTTCCTGTAGTCTCCTCCTTCTTCTCCTCATTCTTTACCTCTTCCTGTAGTCTCCTCCTTCTTCTCCTCATTCTTTACCTCTTCCTGTAGTCACCTCCTCCTTCTCCTCATTCTTTACCTCTTCCTGTAGTCTCCTCCTTCTTCTCCTCATTCTTTACCTCTTCCTGTAGTCTCCTCCTTCTTCTCCTCATTCTTTACCTCTTCCTGTAGTCTCCTCCTTCTCCTCATTCTTTACCTCTTCCTGTAGTCACCTCCTCTTCTCCTCCTCCACCACCACCTCCTCCTCCCCTTTACCATTTTCACCCTCACTATCATCATCATCATCATCATCATCATCATCATCATCATCATCACCATCATCATCACCATCATCATATCATCATCACCATCATCATCACCATCACCATCATCATCATCACCATCTTCTGTCGTTGTCGTCGCCTGTTTTTAACGCATAGTCCCCGTCTTTTTCTTCTTTCCCCTCCTCTTTTTTTTCCTTTTCAACTCCCCAGATCAACACAGATGTCGTTTTTTTTGCCGTCGACCTGAATACCCCCCCCCCCCCCCCCCCCCCCCAACAGTGTGGCTAGCTTTCCCTACACAAACAGAGCACCAGCCGGTGCCCCCTTTCCTCGCCAGCCTCATGAAAAACAGCTGCCGGCGCAGACTGGAAGGTCGGGTGTTTGCCTCGCGTTGCGTTGCCGGGACAAACGTGGCAATAATGCGCATTGCGCGCTCAACGAATGTAATGTACGGAGGCAGGGGCAAAAATGCCGATCTTCTTGGCATAAACACGCATTACGCGCGCGCGCGCACGCACGCACGCGCGCGCGCGCCACACACACACACACACACACACACACACACACACATTCACGCGCGCACGCGCGCGTATGTGAAGCCACGTTGGCAGCCTTTGTTACTAAAAGAACGTGACCGGCGCGTGCACGTTCATCTTACTTCCCTGCTAATCTCTCCTTGCCGTAAAGTGGAAAATTGCCTTCCGCGTGTATCTGCGACACGGTAAATGCGGCGGGGAAGTGGGGGGTTGAAAGGAAATCTGGCTGACTGTTGTGAGTGAATTTGTCACATTGTTCTGGTCTGACTGACTCCACGGTTCTTGCAAGGCTGCTGCTGCTGCCGCTGCTTCTAACGCTTCTTGTTCTGCCTCTTTATCTTCTTCTTCTTCTTCTTCCTCTTCCTCTTCTTCTTCTTTACCCTCTCATCTCCTTCGCCATCTTCAGCCTCATCGTCATCTCCTTTTCCTCCCAGTCTTATTTTTGTGATTCTCCTCCTCCTTCTCCTCCGCCTTGCTCTCCTGCTCTTTCTTTGCTTTCATTCAGGGTAATTCGGCAGTTGCTGGGTAACCTGGGGTACCTGTGCTTCTTCTTCTTCTTCTTCTTCTTCTTCTTCTCTGAAGCCATGTTCTTCATTGCGAACTGTTCCATCAAAAGGATAAACGACGTCAAATATTCAGGCAGATCTGTTCATGTCTATGTCAACAGCATGGAAGCCCACCCCTTATGTCAACAGCATGAAAGCCCACCCCTTTTGTCAACAGCATGAAAGCCCACCCCTTACGTCAACAGCACGACAGCCCACCCCATATGTTAACAGCATGAAAGCCCCCCCTTATGTCAACAGCATGAAAGCCCGCCCCGCATGTCAACAGCATGAAAGCCCACCCCGTATGTCCATAGCATGAATTTTTTTTTCTTTCTCTGATTTGTTAACGTATTTTCTTTCTCTTGTACTTTACTTTTTCTTTGTCTGTTGTATTTTATCCGTATAATCTTTACTCTCTAACTTTTTCCCCTTTCTCACGTTTTTTCCCCCGTTTTGGGACAGGGAGCCGGTGCCAATAGTGGGATGAAGGAGTGGACGTGGCTGGGTGTGTGGCGAGAGGTCAATCTTCGTCGACGATGTGCAGCAACCCCCCCCCCCCCCCTCCTTTTTCTCCTCCACTTTCTTGTTCCTCATTTTCCTCTTCTTCTTCTTCTTCTTCTTCTTCTTCATGTTCATCATTCTCTGCAATGGTTTTCCCTGTCCATTCTGTAATGTTGGCAGTCCATCGGGTTTTTGTTTGTTTGTTTGTTTGTTTGTTTGTTTTGTGGATTTCTGTTTGTCTTCCCCCTCCGTCCTCCGTCCATCAACAGTGGCTGGAGGATTGTTGCAGCAAGGCCAGGGGATCTGACACATGGCCATACCAACCTAGTGTTCTTTTTCCGGACTGATGTCAGCAGATCTTTGGCTGGTCGGATGTGCTGCCTGAAACTTGATAGGCCGACTCACTAGTTCATTGGTGAGGTGATCAATACATCTGATGGTGAGGTGATCATATATCTGATGGTGAGATGATCAATGTATCTGATGGTGAGATGATCAATATATCTGATGGTGAGGTGATCATATACATCTGATGGTGAGATGATCAATATATCTGATGGTGAGATGATCAATACATCTGATGGTGAGATGATCAATACATTTGGTGGTGAGTGCTTTGTCGGGTCAGCCATTTCCATGGCTTGGATTGTTCTTTCCACATCCTCTGTGACGGTCCATGTCTCGCATGTGTACAGGAAGGCAGGATATACCAGTGCACGCAGAAGCATGATTCTGTGTGTCATGGAGATGTCATTGTACCCCATACAGATTTTAGCCTGTGGAGTGCTATGTTGTCTTCGCTGCTCTTGAAAATATTTCTAGTTTGGATCCCTCAATGCTAGTGCTGGTAAGCGAACTGTTGAACAGTTTCTAGCCTCCGTCCGTGGAAAGTTGTACCAGTCCTGATAGTGATGCTGTGATTTGTCGTCAGCTCGGTATTCTCGGCGCTGATTTCTGTATCCTATCTTCCTGATGCTTCATCAACTCTTTCCAAGAGCTGGGCCAGTTCTTGTTCACTGCCTGCCGGGCCATCGAGGCTCTCTGCAAATCAACAGTTTGTCATGGTTTTTCTGCCAGCGCTGACTGTGTTGACATGATCGTCAAGTACATCAGGCATGATGCGTTCAAGGAATAGGTTTGAAGACGTTGCAGAGCGCAGCCTGTCGAAGTCCAACTGACGTTTAGAATTCGTCTCCAACGGCTCCCTGAATGAGCGGAGCACTAGTGGCTGTGGAGTGCAGTCACTGGATAGTGTGGATTGGCTTATGATATGAAATTTCCCGCCTCCAGATAGACTCTGTTCGAATGCTTTCTTTAGGTCTATGAAGGATACGGGGCGTTTCGGTACAGGGGGATTTTTCCCTCGGAGTTAACATTGGTTCTGACTCCTTTTCCCATACAGTCCTTCGACTTTGACTTACTTGACTTAGTCCTCTGAATTCCCTGGGGAACATAGGGCCGCAACCACACTCTTCCAGCGGACACGGTTTTGGGAGATCTTCTTCAGCTTGGCCCACGTCATTCCGGCGGCCTTCACTTCCGCGTCGGTACTCCTTCGCCATGTCTGTCTTGGTCTTCCCACTCTTCTTTTGCCCTGAGGGTTCCATTCCAGGGCTTGTCTTGTGATGTTGGATGGAGACTTTCTGAGGGTGTGGCCAATCCATCCCCACTTCCGTTTTCTGATTTCTATTTCTATTGGAACTTGCTGGGTCTTGTTCCACAGTTCTGCGTTGGCAATAACATCTGGCCATCTGATGTTCACAATGTTTCGCAGACATCTGTTGATAAATGTTTGGAGTTTGTGGGTGTTTGTCTTTGTTGTTCGCCACGTTTCAGAACCATACAGAAGGACAGGTTTCACATTTGAGTTGAAGATTCTGATCTTGTTATGGAGTGAGAGGGCAGAGGAATTCCAGATAGGCCGTAGCGTAGTAAAGGTGTGCCTGGCTTTATTGATGCGACTCTTGATATCCTCATCTGTACCTCCATCTTTGCTGACCACACTGCCGAGGTATACAAACTTGTCAACTTCAATGATGTCTTCCTGTTGTAGTCGTAGTGGGTCTCGTTGCTGGTTGTTGACTCTCATGGCTTCTGTTTTCTTTATGTTGATTTGAAGGCCTGTCTTTCCTGCTTCTTCTGCTACCCGGCACAGCTTCTCTTGTGCGTCTTGCTGTTTGTAGGACAGTAGGCTGATGTCGTCGGCGAAGTCCGGGTCTTCCAGTTGCTTGGTGAAAGTCCACTGGATTCCTGTCCTCTTGCCGTCTGTAGACTGCCGCATTATCCAGTCAACGACAATCAGGAAAATTGTTGGCGATAGTAGACACCCCTGACGGACGCCGGTTTGTACAGTGAAGGGCTTCGTTAGCTTCCATCGTGGACGACCTGGCATGTGCATCCTCGTAGAGTTGCTGGATGATGGCAACAAACTTGGGTGGGAAGCCATAGTGGTGCATGAGTTTCCAGATGGTATCTCTGTCGATGCTGTCAAATGCCCTCTGGAAATCTACAAATACTGCGTACAAGGGGGTCTGCCACTCCAGAGACTGCTCGATGATAATTCTCATGGTGGCAATTTGGTCTGTGCATGATCTGTCTTGGCGAAATCCAGCTTGTTCTTGGCGGAGGGTCTTGTCTAGGGCGGGTCTTTAGTCTCTCTAGCATGATTTTGGTCAGCACCTTCCCCGGGATGGACAGCACATAATCCCTCTCCAGTTTTTACAGGATGACAGGTCCCCTTTCTTCGGCAGCTTCACCAGGTGGCCTCTTTTCCAGTCTTCTGGCACTCGTTCCTGCTCCCAGATCTTGCTTAGGAGTGGATGCAGCATCTCTGTTGACGTCTGGATGTCTGCTTTCAGTGCTTCAGGTGGAATTCCGTCTGGACCCGTTGCTTTACCTGACTTCAGTGACTTGATGGCTTGTGTAATTTCCGTCTTGGTTGGTGGGCCTGTGTTGATGTCCAGGAGCTGGGTTGGTGGTGGAATGTCTGGGGGGACAGGTGGTGCAGGTCTATTCAGTGTCTCTTTAAAGTGCTCTGCCCACCTTGCTCTCTGCTCAGCTTCTCCTGCGATGGTGTTTCCCTCCTTGTCTTTGACCGGACGATTGGGGTTGCTGGTCTTTCCAGAAAGTGTTCGGGTAATCTCATACAGCCTTTTCATGTTTCTCTGTCCTGCCGCTGTTTCTGCCTCTTCTGTGAGCTCATGGATGAATTGTTTCTTGTCTTGTCTAGCACTTTTCTTAACTTGGCGGTTGACGTCCCAGTAGTGTGCCTGTAACTCTTGCTTGTGGTCTTGGTCTTGGTCTTGGGTCTGGTTGATCTGGTCTTTTAGGATGCTTCCGTTCTGTGATGAGGGTCCATGTTCCAGCTGTCAGCCATTCTTTGTGTTTACTTCGCTTCTTTCCAAGCACTTGTGTACATGTCGTCTGCCAGACCTCCCTCAGGTCACACCAGTGGTCTTCGATTGTTTCTTCAGCAAGTTGGTCAAGTACGCATGAATCTGTTTCTCAGTTCCAGTTTGAAACCCCTCTGTTGTTGCTCTCTCTTCAGACTGTGTACATTGTACTTATGTGATAGTCGGCCTGCTTGGTCTTTGTAGGCTTTCAATTTGGTCTTTAGCACAGCTATCACAAAGTTGTGGTCTGATGCTGCGTCTGCTCCTCGTTTCACTCTCACGTCATGTAAACTTCTGCGCCATTTTCTGCCGATGGTAATGTGGTCGATTTGGTTCTGGGTCTTTCCATCAGGTGAATTCCAAGTCACCTTGTGAATGTTTTTGTGTGGGAAAACAGTGCCTCCGATGACCATGTCGTTGAAAGCACAGAATTCCACAAACAGTTCTCCATTTTCATTTTGTATTCCTGTTCCGTGTATGCCCATAATGTGCTCTCTGCCCTTGTTGTCCGTTCCCACTTTGGCATTGAGATCTCCCATGAGGATCTTAAGGTCTCTCTTCGGCACTCTATCCACGACTGTTTGGAGTTGATTGTAGAATTCCTCCTTTTCCTCTGGGTCTGCTACGTTTGTGGGGGCGTTGCCTGTAGCACTGTAAGATGGTGGTTTTCCTGCCCTTTGAATTGAATCTTGCAGTGAGGATCCTTGGTGGACACTGGTTCCCAGGACAGCAGTGCTCGCGTCGCCTCGGGTGTCATCAGCAGCGCTACTCCGTGCGTGTGTGGTGGTCTTCTTCTCGTCCAGAGTAGATGATGGTGTCTCCACTTGTCAGCCTTGTTCTTCCTGTTCCTGTCCATCTAGTCTCGCACAGGCCAAGGATCTTTAGGTTGTACCTGTGCATCTCACTACTCACTTGTGCTGTTTTCCAGTCTCGTATAGGGTTCTGATGTTCCAGGTCCTATCCTGGTCTTGGCTTTGGTCGTCAGAAGAGTTGTCGGCGCACTGGCTTCCTGAAGGCTTTCACCAGCTCACGTCATGGGCTCTGCTAGAGAGAACTCTTCCCCAACCATGCTATTCTCAGAAAATGTCATTGCGGTTTCTGTAACAACGTTTGTTTTCTAGGACGGGTTGTTAGCCCAATTCAAACCCCCAACCTGGAGGGCCAGTTGAGTGCTCTTTGTCTGGTCTCTACCCTTTAACCTGTCTGGCTTGGGTGGCCCTACCAGGAGACGAATCTCCCGCCAGCATAGCTCTCCGGGTCAAAGAGACACGCAAGCTCCCCAACCAACGGCAAGGTTGCACTCACTGGGAAGACAGTCCTTCGAATGAGACTATAAACCGAGGTTCCGTGTGTGAACGCATGCATAACATCTTGCACACACGTAAAATCCCATCACCAACTTTCGGAAGAGTAGGCCAGTTTGGCCGTTGGTATGGATGACACGTTACACATAGCATGCACCCTGCGTGGAGAAATGGAAAGAATGAAGGAAGTAAGGAAAATGAGTGATCGATATTGAACGATATTGACTGGATGACACGGGAAACGACTGAATGAAGCGCCAGCTGGCAGCTCTTCAGTCGGCACTACCCAGGTAGGCAGCCCGTTGTGTAAACGAGTGTGGATGTAAAGCGCTTACAGCTTGGCCTCTAGCCGAGAAGAGGCGCTATATAAGTATTCATTATTATTATTATTATCATTATTATTATTATTATTATTATTATTATTATTATTAAAGATCTGTTTGATGTTACTTCTGCCTCTGCGGAATCCAGCGTGATCCTCAACAATAGGTGTATCTGCTCGCGGCTGTGATCCATTCAGATTGATTTTGAGCGTTTCTGTACTTGCATCACCGATTAAACTGATAGTAGTACGGTCGTTCTGGTCGTGCTGAAGATCTGCTGTGTTGGGAAGGATGACGATGGGCGATTCGGTTCACGGCGTGGGCCATTCTCCAGTGTGTCTAATGTTTCGGAGATAGCAGTGAAGTTATCGTGACTGCCTTTCCGCCGTGTTTTAACAGCTCTGCAGGGATGTTGTCGATGTCTGGAGCATCCCCACATTTCAGCCATTTCACTTCAGCTATGACTCTTTCACGGAGTGCTTGAAGGTCACCCTCGTTCGATGAAACCTATTCTGTCAACACACTCGGATCGCCTTTGCTCTTTGCTCTGTTTAGTTGTAGTGTTCGGAACATCATTCAGTGCACATTGCGTGTCTTGTTCCTGTGTGAGATAGTTGCCATCATTGTCCTGAATAGTGCTGACTGAACTTTGCTTTTGTTTTGGTCAGGTCTTTCACAATCCTAAAAGCTTTCTGTGTGTGTCGTTGTTGTCTGGGTTTTTTCATTTTTCAGTATATTTTTGTGTGTCCAGTTTCCTTTATTTTCTTCGTTTCTTCACTGATATTCTCGGTGGTAGAGCTGTATATTTCCACATGTTTCTTAAGCGGCTTTAAGATCATTCTTTTGTCACACAGTTCCAAAAAACTGCCATTGTTTTTTTAATCCACGGCAAGCATCAAAGTGTCGGCTTAGTATGAATGTCTATGTTGTTGGTTCGGTAGCATGGTTGCATGGTTCGTGAGGGCTTACAGGGTCTTTTCCAGCAGTGTAAAGCAGATAATGTTCTTCGTAAGCAGCTTTGGAATTGTTCAGACTAATCGCAAAGATTTTACGTTGTGCGACATAAGCTGTATTTCTGCCTGCTATTTTTTTTATTCAATTCTTCTTCAAACGTCGTTTAAGTTCATATAATAAGTAAGAGATTCATCTACCAACAACGTCGGATACAGATTGTCTTGCCTTAGCTCTAATGTTGCTAGACCTGTGTGGTTTTTCTCATGGGTATAGTCTATGTGGCTGTGGTGATGACGATGGGGAGTGCCATGTTCCTGGTCAGGATGGTTATGCACACAGACAGTGTTTGCAAGGACCTAAGTCATCTCTGGGCCAATGCCAGCAGGGGAGTCTCTGTCACTGGTGGTCTCTTTGCATTCAGGCCGCAGCAGAAGATTCTTCACAAGTTCCCGGCATCTCTGTACAACGCCGGATTCCAGCACCCTGAACCCGATGAGTGTTCTTTCGGGTCCACCTTGCTGATCTGTGTTTGGTAGGGGGAGTGGACTTTTTATGTCATACGGTCATCATGTTAGTTGATGTAGGAGCACTATCTGCACCACCTTGATGTCGCGTGGTTAGCTGACAGGCAGGATGGTTATACCCTGCTGAGACAAGACTAGCATTCCAATAATCGCGTTCCTATGTGCCCCGTGGACTGTACCCTCGCTCCCATTACTAGTTTATCGTTTTTCGTCACTCTGGTACAGGACATGCCCTTCTTTGTCTTACTACTCCGTTGTTCTTCCAACTAATCTGCGTGTGGCTGAGAACGGTGTCAGGAGAGCCATGTCCATTTCATGGGTCTAGTTATTGAGTTTGTCAGCCTTGCCTACGCTGTTCATAGTTCAGGAAGCAAAGGTCGAGGCGTTCTTTCCACGGGGGCTCTCTGTGGTTTTCCTCCATAACCCACCCCGCGTTTTGCCCTTCTGCCACTGGGGCAATCTGTGGATAGCACGATGATTGTTTAGCAACGGTCTGCGACCGATCCGGTTTTGTGATCTCTGTATTTCCTTGCCTTTTGATGGTTGTCTCGGGCAAGTCCGAAACCGGGCTGGGCACCATTCTATCCAGATGGATTTGCCTGTTTGGATTTAATCCCAAACGGGTAGGTAATGATGGACTGCAGAGCGTCGGAAGCAGAAGAGAAATTGTGACCTGGCAGACTCGCGGCATAAATTTGTCTAGTCATTCTCTTCTGCTCTTCTTCTTTTCTCTTCGTGGCCTCTTCTCTTTCTGCTCGTCCTCTTTTTGCTCCTATACTCCTTCTTCTCTCCTTCTGCCTCCGATCCCGTCCCCCCCTCGTCCCCCCGCGCCTCCTCATTTCCTTTTATCTGTTCGAACGCACTCACAGCATTACGTTTCACCCAAAGGGAGACAAGTCTGACGCAGATAACGATTGCGAAGACGAGCGTTAGAGAGGGGGCGGAAGGAGCAGGCGCGCTGGGCGCTTGAAGATCTCTGCTTGTCAGCCAGTGGGCTCTGAACAAAGACCTGGGAAGCTTCAGTTAATTAACGGCTCGGCTGTTTGCTGCTGCTGCTGCAGCTGTTTGCCGACACAGAGTTGGAGAGTAGAGAGCAATGCTGGGCGGGAAGGGAGAGGGCTGGAGTGAAGGGGGAGTTACAGGCCTTAGCGGAATGATGGCCGGCTCTTGTTTCTCTCAGCACGAAGATCGATCGTGGAAGACGGCAGTTATGTTTATGACTTGATTATGATGATTATATTGGAGCGCGTTTGCACTCGTTTTTTATGTAACAGCACCGCCCCCCTCCCCCCCCCCCCCCCCCCCCCCCCCTCTTTCCACCCTCCTTCACTCTCCTCACTCTCTCCTCTCTTCCTCTCACCCACCCAACAGAGACACAAACACAAACACGCATATTCACGCACACACGCGGGCGCGCGCGCGCACGCTGGAAACACACACACACACACACACGCACACACACCCACACACACACACACACACACACACCACCACACACACACACCACACCACACACACACACACACACACACAGGGAGAGAGGGAGTGGAGGGGGGAGGGGGTAGGCCTATGCGCTAACTAGATCCTGTGATCTGTTAGTCGTGGGGGAACCTTGGGAGAGCCACACTCTTTCACTACAAACTGTGTCTCAACACCCCCCCCCCCCCCCCCTTCTGAAAGTTCTGTGCTAGAAATTCCTCTTTCTGTTACTCTCTTCCACTTTTTGTGATCTTTCTGCACTTGTGTGTGTGTGGTGTGTGTGTGTGTGTGTGTGTGTGTGTGTGTGTGTGTATCACACTGTCACTTTTGCACACGCGCATTCATGACAGCATTTACTCCATACGCACACGCAATCTTTCCAATCAACCAAAAGGCGCACTACCGAATGTTTTTTCTCTCTCCCCTCTCCTTCGGGAAAACACTTTACTAAATCACATCAAACACGTTATAAACAAATTTTATACATGTAGCACTCTTTCCATTGAGAGGCAAACTAACTCACTCAAGACTTCATAAAGTCACGGCCTCCACACAACATTGGCCCACAAACTCCAGACCAGGAAAATAAGTGATTCTTTCACTCCTTGATGCTATGCCTGCATCAAACACAAGACTTCATACTATCATGATTCCCTGTCTCTCTCAGACATCATCTCGCCCCTCGATTTCTCCCGTCCTGGAGATATGACTTCCGACTCCTCTCCTCGACTCTTCTTGTCATGGAGAGATGAGTTCCACTCCTCTCCCTCGTCTTCTCTGTCCCTGGAGAGATGACGAGTTCCGACTCCTCTCCTGGAGTCCTTAATTCCTGGGCTGCCTGTCCCCCTGGAGATGAGTGACGAGGGTTTAAGGGGAACA
>JAFLJL010007054.1:0-10165 GCA_018398815.1 Conus ventricosus | reverse complement strand
TTCCCTCCATGTCCATAAATTTTGGGTTCTTTCCCAGAAAATGACATGGGGGCATCTGATGTTAGGAGCCCCCTGAGGCTTTTGTTTATAATGCTTGAACATTTGGGTGCTGGATTTTATGTGCTCCATACCCAACCCTTGTGACAGAGCAATTTTACTTTGTGTAGAAAATTCTGATAAACCATGATGGGAAAATGAAACACTTTCACTTTTTTTTCGACACAAGTAAATACAAAAATCTTCGTTTTTTTAAAATAAAAAATTTTTGAAAGGGGTTTTTTGACACTGTAGGATATCCTGTGGTGTTAATCGGATTGTGGGCATGTAGTTGTTGAGGGGTTACGTTGGGTTTTTATTTTTTCCCCACACAAAAAGTTCTCTTACCCAGAAATCCACTAAAAAGGGGGGAATTTTGAAAGTAAGGCATGTACATGTACAAGATTTTTTTTTTTTTTTTTCTTATTGTATGATGAGGGGGGGTAATTATGTTTTATAGCCTTTGTTGGGGAAAACCCACGCAAGGGGATGTTTTTATTTTTGGGAAAAACCCCCAGCAAAGGGACTTTTATTTCGGAAAACCCACAGCAGGGTCCATTTGGAAAAACCCCAGCAAAGGGGTTTCTTTTCATTTCGGAAACCCCCAGAGGGTTGCTTTCATTTTTGGGAAAAACCCCAGCAAAGGTACTTTTCATTTCTGGGAAACCCCAGCAAAGGTTTCTTTTCATTTTGGGAAAACCACAGCAAGGTATCTTTTCATTTCGGGAAACCCCAGCAAGGGTATGCTTTATTTCCAAACCACACAAGGGTATGCTTTTCATTCCTTTCCAGATAAACCTGTCATCAGGTCTTAGATCCCGATTGCATCCTGTCATCAAGGTTTGGACTGCCCATAACATTCCTTCATCGAGGGGAAGCCCATCAATCCTGTCAAAGGTTTGGACTGCCATACATATCCTTCATCGGGGTTTGGATCCCCATAACCCTATCCTTCATAAAGGTTTGGGGATCCCCAAAAACAATCCTTCATGAGGTTTGACTCCCCATAACATATCCTGTCATAAAGGTTTGGAGCCCTCATCCTGTATCGGGTTCTTGGCTTCCCTGAAATCCTGTCAATATGGCTCAGTCTCCAACTTTTCCCACATTCCTGTGATCATAGCCTTGCCATGAAAGTATATCCGTTGACAAGGTTTTGGGTTTCCCCCGGGTTATCCTGTCGTTAAGGTCGGGGCGCCCTTTAACCCTGTTCGGTCTTGGCGTCCCCTGGTATACCTCTCATGATCTTGGCTGTCCCTAGTAATCCTGTCACATGGCTTGGCTGTCCCGGTAATCCTGTCATCATGACTTGGCTGTCCCTAGATACCCTGTCATCAGGGTTTTGGCTTCCGGGTATACCTTTCAGGTTTGGCTGCCTTGGTATATCCTGTCATCATGGTCTGGCTGTCCCTGGATACCCTGTATGGTCTTGGTGTCCTTGGTAATTCTGTAAATTTTCGGCGCCCCGTATATCCTGTCACATGGCTTGGCCCCCTTTTTTAAACCTTCATATGGCGGGGGAAAGGGGAAAAACATCCCCAACATTAACCCCTCAGCCAGGAAACGCACTCTTGATTGGCTTTTGTTTGTGATGTTGCAAATTTTGTTTTCTCATGTTTGCTAACATTTTGTGCGGTGGGTGTACTGAAAAATTGTTTTTGTGTTTCCTGCAGCTGAAGATTTTTCACATTTAGAAGAAAGGGTTTTAACAGTTTTTTATCGAGTTTTTTGAATAAGACAAAAAATTAAACTTGGGAAAACTTTTTTTGTACAACTCCCTTCCCTCCCCCACTCCTTTTCCCCCTTCTAGTACCCCCTCCCTCCCCCACCCCCACCCCCCCCTTTTTTGTACTTCCCCTTTTTAAAGAACAGGAGTACTTTTAAAAAGGGGAAAAAAAGAAATGCTGTCTGTGTGTGCTGTGTCTGTGTGTGGTTTTTGTTGGGGTGGTGTGGTTGTGTCCGGGGGAAAATGTGTTCCTCCTCCAGCAAAAATACTGGGTCGATCTTTTTGAAAATTTTTTAGGAAGTTCATTATGGGGCAAGATGATGCCCGACATTTAGTTTACCGTTACAGACGTTATAACGGGCCCTTAACGCTTTTTCTTCTTTATGGGAAAATCTCCGAAAGAACTTGGTGATCTTTTGAAAAATAGCAGGTAGTTTTATTTAGGTCACGGTGATGCCCAGTTTTAGTTTACCCCTTACAGCCCTTAATAAAGCTGTAACAGCCCTTAAAGTTTTTTTTCCCTTTTTAGAAATATATTAAAAATACTTGCCCATCTTTTCCCGAAAATTTGCAGAAATGTTCATTATGGGTCCAGATGATCCCCGATTTTTTAAATTTTACCGTTACAGCCTTACTAACAGCTGTAACGGCCTGTAACATTTTTTTTTCTTTATGGAATATCCCCGAAAGTACTTGGCCAATCTTTGTGAAAATTAGGGGTATTTCATTATGGGTCTCGGATAATGCCGATGTTTATTTTAACCCGTTATAGCCGTTACTAACAGCTGTAACAGCCTGTAACAGTTTTTCTTCTTTATAGAATTCTCAAAAATACTAGGCCGATCTTTCAGAAAATTTGTAGTATGTTCATTATGTCACAAAAATGCCTGAAGTTTAGTTTACCTTTAAAGCCGTTACTAACGGCTGAACGGCCTGTAACGCTTTTTCTTCTTTATGAATATCTCAGAAAGCACTCGGCCTATCTTTCTGAACTTTTGTAGGTATGTTCATCATAGGTCACGGATGATGCCCGATGTTTAAGTTTACCTTTACAGCCGTTACTAACAGCTGCAACGGCCTGTAACGCTTTTTCTTCTTTATGGAATATCTCTGAAAGTACTTGCTGATCTTTGTGAAAATTAGCGGTATGTTCATTAGGGGGTTCACGAATGATGCCCGATCTTTAGTTACCCCTTTGTAGCTGTTACTAATGGCTGAACGGTTTTTCTTCTGTATAGAATATCTCAGAAAGCACTTGGCCGATTTTTTCTGAAATTTGTAGTATATTCATTATGGGTCACACATAATGTCCGATGTTTTAGTTTACCGTATACTGTTACTAACGGCTGAACGGCCTGTAACGCCTTTTCTTCTTCTTTGGAAAAATATCTCAGAAAGTACTTGGCCGATCTTGTGAACATTAGCGGGTTTAGTTCCTTATGGGTCATGAATAATGCCCGATGTTTTAGTTAACCGTTATAGCCATTACTAACGGCTGAAACGGCCTGTAACGGTTGTTTTTCTTCATGGAATATCTCAGAAAGTACTTGGCCATCTTTGTGAAATTAGCAGGCATGTTCATTAGGATCAAGGATGATCCTGATGTTTTAGTTCACTGTTATATGTTATAACATTACTAAGGGTTTTGTAACAGCCTGAAACCCTTTTTTTTTTCTTTATGGAATATCTCAGAAAGTACTTGGCCGATCTTTGTAAACATTACGGTATGTTCACTAGGGGTTTAAACGGATGATGCCCAATGTTTTAGTTACCGTTTATAGCCTTACTAACGGCTGTAATGCCCGTCATGCTTTTCTTCTTATGGTAATATCTCAGAAAGTACTTGGCCGATTTTTGTGAAAGTTAGCGGGTATCTTCATTATGGGTTACGGATGATGCCCGATGTTTTAGTTTACCGTTATAGCCATTACTAACGGCTGAAACGGTTTTTCTTTTTTACGGAATATCTCAGAAATTACTGGCCGATATTTCTGAAAACTTGTAGATATGTTCATTGTGGGCAGGGGATGATGCCCAATGTTTAAGTTTCCCAGTTAGAGCCTTTACTAAGGGCCCATAATGGTTTCTTCTTTATGGAAAATCTCAGAAAGTTCTTGGCGATCTTTCTGAAAATTTTTTAAAGTATGTTCATTTTAGGTCACAGACGAAGCCGAGTTTTACCAGAATAGCCAACCCTAACGTACCCCACCCCAAGACGGTTTTCCTTGTATGGAATATCTCACGCGTATTCGGGAAATAAACTGGGAGTACATTTATATGCTTTGCATCTGTTTTTCTTATATTAAAAATTTTTTTGGGTAAAAGTGTTGAACGTGTTTGCATCAAGAAAGGTATACATGTTCTGTGATTATTGCCTTGATAATCATCAGAAATTCCTGCACTTTTCATCTTTAAAGGGGATGAATGTCCTAAGTATTTAATTCTGTTGGCCCTTTAAACCCTTCCAATTTACAGCCAGATAGTAGCCTCCCCTGCCCAGTCAGTTTGTGTTGATCTACCTGAATAAACTCAATTATGTCAAAAACGTTATCCCAAAGACAATCACATGATTTTTGCCAGAACTGTGTACAAATATTAAAATTTCAGTCAAAGGGTTTTTTGGACTTTGATGCTTTGATAAAAGAAAAAAGTTTTTGGGGGTTTTTGTTTTGTTTTTTGGGATTATTTCATGAACAACTTTTTACCTTTTGTCAACTCTAAATACTGCAAGATACTCTACCAAGATTGCCAACTCCACTTGTTTCAACAAAATTTTAATGTTTGACAACAAAATTTAAATTCCATTTATGAGTCTCTTTGGCTTTCTGCTTTAAAAAAACTCAACGTTATTTCACTTTCTCATAACCGTGTTTTTGAAGACAGTAGGCTTGGTTTTTTTAATCCAAAAACTGCAAAACTTTAACATTTTAAACAAGTTTTAATTCTCAGCTGTGTAAAATTTTAAAAACCCGAAACTTGCATATTTTTTGCAGAAGGGGTTTTGAGTCTTTGGGTCTGTCACCCAACCACCCTTTGCATCATTTTTCTGCTCTGTTCTCATTAGAGCGTGACCCACACGGGGTGGATGACAAAAAAGCTTCTCAGTTCTTTCTTTTTTTTCTGTTGCTTTTTTAAAAGGGGTCCCCACCTTTTTCCCTTTGAACAAATGCTGTGCAGTTTTTTTTTTTTTTTTTTTTTTCCGTAAAGGGGAATACTCATTTTGTGTGTGGTGGTGTTGGTGATTCATTGAGCTATACATAATTTTGAATTTTATTTAAAAATTCATATGCTATCTTTTTTTGTATTATTTACTACAATTTTAAAAGGGCAAATTCTGTCTGTGTGGTGTGAAAGACTCAAAAACGGCTAAACCGATTGTAATAAATTTGGCAGTTACCTTTTGTGCCCCGAGGATGGTTTAGGCTAATCTCAAAAAAAAAAAACACGTTAAAAACCATAAAAAACTTTATAACGGTTTCAAAGACATCTTTTTCCTCTGCTTTTCATCAAAGGGCCCCTTTGTGACATTGCACAGGTACAGACACTTCTCAAAATTGAACTGTTTTTTGGGATTAAAAAAAGTTTTTATAACAGTTAAAAAACCGTTAAAAAAAAAAAAACCCTATAAAAGAAACTGTTTAAACCCGATTTTTTTTTGAAATTTAGCAGGTACTCTGTTGTGCCCCAAAGGGAGGGTTTTGGATAATCTCTAAAAAAAGAAAACCGTTAAAAAAACCTTTACAAAATGTTATAACGGTTTAAAAAGACCTTTTTCCTTTTTTTTCATAAAAGCCGTTTGTCTTGAAGGTACTCAAACCCCTAGGGGACATCTCCCGATAACATAGGGTCATTGGAAATTTTTCACACCTTTATTTATGACCGTTAAAAACCGTTAACAACAACCCCCCTAAAAAACATCAAAAATAAAATCTTTTTTGAGTTGGGGCAAAGGGAGTCGTCGGATCGCCCCAAACTTGGCATAGTCTAGGGGGGAATGGGGATAACAGGGGTCTTTCGTAGTTAAAAAGCGTTATTTTCTAATTTTGGGGACCTTTTTTATGAAATTTGGGTAACTGGGGTATTTTTAAATTGAATAATAATACAACTCCCAAAACCGAAATTAAAATTGCCCTTTAAAAACCGTTTTTGTAAAAAATTTGACCATTCTTGATTATTTTGGGTATACAGAGCAGTTTTACACGCGAACAATGATATACAATTACCGAACCGAAACTTAAAAATTGACCGAAAAAACCTTATATAAAAATTTAGACCTTCCCTGAAAAATTTGGATACAGATCTTTTTTACACGCTAAACAAGAATAAATTTACACAAACGAAATTAAAAATTGGCGTTAAAAACCTTTAAACCCTTTTTTTCTAAATTTAACCTTTTTTTGATAAAATTTTGGGTTACGGGGAAATTTTAAATGCTGAATAATGTATACAACTTCACAAACCCGAAACTTAAAATTGATGTTAAAAACCGTTATTATATAAATTTAGCCCGTTCCTGATGAAATTCTTTTTATACTATGCAGTTTTCACGTGACAATGTATCAATTTACACAAAAAAACAAAAATTGAGCTTTAAAAAAACCGTTGACCTTTATTTTCAAAATTTAGACCTTTTTTTAAAAAATTTGGTATACAAGTAAGTTTTAAATGCGAATAATGATATACAATTTACACGAACCGAAACTTAAAATTGACTGTTAAAGACCATTATTTATATAAATTTAGACGTTCCGATGAAATTCGGTATACAGATGCTTTTTTACACGTAAAAATGAATACTTTTTACACGAACAGAAATTTAAAAATGAGCTTTAAAAAACCGTTAAGATCTGTTATTTTTTAAATTTAGACCTTTCTTGATGAAATTTGTATACAGGGTATTTTTTAAAATGCTGAAAAATGAATACAACTTACACAAAACCGAAACTGGAAGAGACCGCCTTTACAATTCCCTTTGGAGGAAGCCTCCATCTCTCAGAGACCCCGACTGCTACGGACTTCGTTTACCTGGTGGCTTAAACCCCAGTAACCCAGGAACCTGGGGAAACCTTTTTCAGAGACCTCTTGCTAAAATTTCCTCTCCAAGCCAAAGAAAATGTCTGTTATGAAGCGCATACACGATGCCAAAAACCAAGCCTTACTGTATTCACCCAAAAACCCTTTTCCCTTTCTTGGGGGCAAGTCACAGGGGAGTAGGATGCCCCAGTCACACAACGAAAAACTGTGCCTCGAGAATTACCGCGGACCAATTACGATACACGCACTTGGGCACAGTAGATCACTGAAAAGGAAGCTGACCAGAGAAACGTGTACACGTTTTTGACCATGGTTGAGCCGAGGCGGGGTCCCAAGAAGCAGCAAAAATTTCCTTGATCTCCATGGGGGAAGGAAAGACCATCCTGAACTATCCTGAACAGATCTGTACGGGAAAAATATGCTAGCCCGCTTCCAGTGGCATTGCCGCTACCTTTTGCCGGGGGGGCGGACTCTCTGACTCTCTCTCCGTTGTACGAGGACTGAGACGCCCAAACCCGCCCCTAACGGGGGTCAATTGGGCCCAAATCATCAAAGAGGCTGCAACCGTCTAAGATGAAGCCCCATGACCCAAAACTGTCACGAGGCCATGACCTACGCGCAGACATCACCCAAAAGGGACAGGCCAATGGAGGCATCCCAACCCCTGTTTTGTGGGGATTTGGGAAAATCCCCCCTGTCGTCCTCAAAGGCCCCGAGCAAACATTGTCAAGCCTGTCTGAAGAAATGGGGGAGCATGATTGTTTTAAATTGAGAGCCCCCCTGTCGGAAATCCCCCAAAAGCCACTTCGCCAAATTCTCTTGACATTGGGGAATGGGGGCCATTGGTCATTTCCCGATACTATATTTGGCCCCCCCCACCTATGCATTTTATGATACCAGAGATCTGATAGAACGTCTACCCATCTTCATGTCACTTGCAGACTCAGACTGGGCAGGGGGAAAGGCCATAATCTCCTCCCCGAACGGACGTCAACAGGCAAAAAAGAAAAATCTACTGCTTCCCTGGGAGGAAAATGTACAGATCTGTTTACAGAATATGATGAGGGGGTCCTTTTTCCACAAGAACCCTGAACTCCTTGAGATTCGGACTCCACCGTGAACTGTTTTCGAAATTGGGGTCCCCCGACATTCCCGCTCACTGGACTGCCAAAGGGATCAATGGCACTTGATGTTTTCACCCCGCACAAACGTTTAGAAGTGAAAATATCATGTGCCCCCACAAAGGGAACCGGGTGCTGCCCCCAAAATTCCTCGGGAACCCATGGACTCACCCCTCCCTTCCCTTTTGATGCTTTTGTTTCCCCGGGAAAACCCCTTTTTTCTCTCAAACTCAAGACAGGGGCAGACATTTTCATCCTTGGGCAGACGACCTTTCCGGTTTTTTCACAGGAATGTTCTACTTGCGCATACAACGGAAACGCAGAAAAAACTGACTATACTTTTGCCAAAAAGGGAGACCGAAAAGTTTTTACCCAGAGGGCCCTCCAATAGACTAATACATCATAAAATGCAATCTTTTTACAGAGTTGTCATGTTTGAGTTTTGGGTTTAAAGTCCTGCCCCAAAACAAGGGTTGCAGGGCTGGTCCGTCACATTACCTGCACCTGCGGGGGGCCCGGGGGGACATCGGGGGGAACCACTCTTTTACTGGAAACATTCCACTTAAAATTTCCAAACAAGCCGGATTCGAAACCCCGACCTTTGATAAGGTCCAGCACCTTATCCACTAGGTTATGGCGGGGCCCCCACAGAGTTGTCATTTTTGGAGCACTTCAATCAAGGGAAATTAGAATGCATCGGTAAGTTCCAAATACAGGGATCCTCTAGGACTGTGCATCGTATTACGAAAAAAATTCGTGAGGGAAAACAGATTGAGAGGCAAAAGGGAGTGGGCGTCCCAAGAAATTGGTGAAGAATAAAAGAGGCTGGCGCAAAGGTTCAGCATGGGGAAAAACGAAACAAAATCAAGCTGAATTTTATTGTATTGTCTTTTAAGTGGGAGAGAGAGGGTGGCCAAAAATCATTGTAAGTATACCCACGAAACCGGGGACACCCCGGGTAGTATATATAATATATGTTTAGGGGTGGGAAAATTTTATTTATAAAAAATTTCATCTGTACAATCTGATGTTTTTTGCCCTTTTTATTTTTAAAAAGATTTTATTGATACTCATTACATAGGAAGGGAATTTCTTTCTATTATTTCCCAAAAAAGAATTTTATATTTTTATATCAGTATTGGCCTTTTCTTTTTACTGTTTTCCCCCGACACTCGCTTTCCCTGGTCATCATAGCCGCGCGCACGCACACAACACAACCCCACACACACACACCACAACACACAACACACACACACGATGATTTGTGTTGGTGGTCCCAACACAAAACAAGTATCTTTCAGATGCCCTACTAAAGTGTTTTTCTCAAAATGCATTTCACAACATGCCTTCTTTTTTTACCTCTTTGGACCTTAATGATATTCATTTTTAGAGCAATCAGAAACCCGCTTTTCCACCCACTCTCTTCACACATGCGCCATTTGTTTCTCAAGCCATTCAAGTCTCTACTCACCCTTTACCTCGATTGGAACAAGTTTTTCTTTGTCAGTCTGACTTGAGTGCAACACTGGAAAATGGCACATTGACTGAAAATTTTTGAAAGATGGGCCCTGGGCATTGGGGGATAAATTTAAAAAAAACATGCAACACAAATCAAAATGATTGTTTTTACAGGAAATTGGGGAAATATGATCAGCAATAACCAATTGGTATTGGCGCTGGGTTTTTAGGGGCGTGCTGGGCACTCGAATGCCCCCTTTCCCTTAGCCGTTTGTTTTCCCAATGCACTTTGCCTTATTTCTAGGAGTGAAATCAACCCCCGGGAAACGCATTTTAACAGTTTTTGTTCAAAAACCAAACTCTGTGGTTCCCATTGATTGGGGGAAGGATTTTAATTTGTAAAATTTTGAAAAAAATTTTAATTATGCACCTTTCAAAAAGGGAAAACAAATTACTGACAAAACATCATGTTTCAATCCTTGGCCCTTTTTAGGCAAAATAAAAAAAAAAATTCAGGACAATTAGAAAAAGAAAGAGCAAAACTTTTCAAACGGGTTTAAAAATTTTTAAATTTTTTTGGGGTTGGCCATTTATACTATCCTCCTTTTCCCGCTAATTTTTTTTTTTTTTTGCCTATCCCCTCCTGCTTTTGGGGAAAAAAAATTGTTTTAAAAAAAAAAAGGAAATATAAAATGCTGGATCTAATCTATAACTTTGGCATAGACCTGAAAATACCTTACCACAGTTTTTTGGTCCCCTTTCTTTTTCCTGGGGGGGGCCCCAGGGGCCC
>JAFLJL010007053.1:0-11245 GCA_018398815.1 Conus ventricosus | reverse complement strand
ATGCGTTTTAGAATGTTTCTGCAGATCTCCTCTATATAATTCTGGTTCTGAATAAACGCCATCCGACCTAACAATAATGAAGGCAATGAACAAATCTGATGATACTCATTAAGACTGTTTTTCGAAGTTTTTGTGGCGCTGGCCCTTCATAAGGAACAATAAGCGACTCGAAGTCTGCGTAAACTACGTATGGGCTCGTTTGCAGCCGTTTCCAGTTCTTAAAACTAACTTTAGATCTGGCGGGGGCGTAATTAGTTCTGTATTACAGTCTACAGAACTTTTACAATGTTTTATATGTTCCACTCGCGGCTTGCACAGATGGAATTCTTGTTAAACATTTTCTGCAGAATTCTTGTTTGCCATGATCTTTTGTAGTATGCTTCATTAGTCTACTCATCGTGCGTATCAATGTGTAATGTGGTAGCCCCGCTGGTGAAAGCATCAGTAGTAAGTCAACATGATTTTTGTCTGGTTCGCCTATTGTTGGACTGTTCTTGGACACTTTAATTGGCACCAAATTTGTTTCCTCATCCCATGTGTATACATTAACAGTTATTGGTTTGTTTTGTTCTTCAAACTGATCAATTTGGTCTACACTAACAGGAAAGGACACTCCACTAAAGTTAAGATCATTGATGTAAGGGTGATAGTTAGACACTCTCTCTGCGTTTTTGCGGATATAATGCAGCCTTGCGAGAACACACCACATAAAACATTTGTTGTCTGAATTCTTTATGTTTAGAACTGCTTTTTTTGCAACTAATGCTGGAGGTAGTGGAATGTAAGCCTTGCCTACAATCGGCGCATACTTAGACTGTTTTAATCTGATCTCTAAGACTTCGCCCTCTGACCAACCAGAGCCTCTCATTTTAGCTTCTTCAGCCGCAGCGTCAAACTGTGCAAGCAGTTCGTCTGCCCAACCGGGCGTTAAGTCATTAGAGGAAAGAATAGTCTGTTGTTTAGTCGAGACCCAGACTTCTAGATTTTCTTCATTTATTGTTACATAGTCGATTAAAACAGCTAACATTACTTTAACTGGCGGGTCTATTGTTAGTTTGCCTGGAACTTGAGAAATAGCATGAACAACACTTGCCTGTACGTTTGCTGGATCAATGACTTCTAAATCAATATCATTCAGTGCTCTTGATAAACGCTCTCTCTCAAGCATTCCTTCAAACAATTCGTCTTGCCCTTCATATATCTTAGCCATGTTGAGTTTCTTTTCTAACTCAAAATATTTATTTAAATTAAAAAAAAAATACTTAATCAGAATCAATATCAACGGTCTTTTTGCGCTTGGACTCATAAACTAAAGTATAAACGCCCTTTGGCGTTGTTAATGTGAGCTGTTTAGAACAGAGTTTAATGTCTCGTTTACTTTTTTTAAGCATTCCTTTTTTATCTGCTCGGGGTCTGGCTGTTGAGAAAACTTGTCCTCGCCTTTCTTTGAAGATCAAACTTTTGTCTTTTGTAGTCATCAAAATCGGCCTGTAAACGATTAAATTCTTCATCCGTGATGTTTGAGTCAACTAGCGCTTTATTTATTGTCAGTTTAAACGAGCTAAGTTTAGCTGTTATTAGTTGAACCATAGCTGTGTGCTTTTGGAGTTTAGTTTTTAATTTTTTGCCAGCCGCACCTACAGCTAATGAACACAGACCGAGAGCTAAAGACAAACCTCCTAGAGGTAAAGCTGCGGGCTGCCTATGCCGTTGCTAAGAGACCAACACTCGTTCCTGCTGATAGAGCACTTATAGTCGATGCCCAGTATTAACATAAGTAACAGCAGTAAAGGCCGCAGAATACCTTCGTTTGTTTGCTGTATTTTGAAAAGGTCTGCTCTAGTATCGTTGCTGCATTTGCGTCACTGTTTGTTAATTAAAGGTTTTTTGTTAGGGTTTCTACTATCCTTCTTTTGGCGGCGGCTGTAGGCACGTTTGGATAAACCTGAACGACATGCTTTTTTATAAATAAATAATAATTTCGTATTGGTATATCTTTTAACTGTTATTTTCAATATTCAGCTGCGCATCATTATTAAAAACAAATGTACATTAAGCCGGTTTATCGGCTTCTTCTTCTTATCACTTTGAATGTTTATACGTCTCTACACAGCTCTCCCGTTCCATGCAAACTGATTATCTTCTGTTGACTTAGGTCCTCACTAACCGTAATTATCGTTGTTACATACATCACGCCTAACATTGTGAAGATGTACATCTTTCGACACAAGCGTCTGATGTTAGATTCTACCCCACCCCCCCCACACAATTTCATATTTCGGTTCCCAAATGCATGATAAGGTCCTCGCCCGTAGCGTAGCTTTGGTTAGGACTCCTCAATTGTCCTTGCACTATCGCAATTTTCGGCTTCCCACACTTTTCCCATGCCTCATATGCCGGTTCTTCATATATTATATCCCTTTTACCCAGGCATAATCACCACTTTCATCGCGCTCATCTGCTGCACGACCACCCCACACCATTAACAAGATGACACCCAGCATAGGCCCCCCCCCCGGCCCCCCCATATGTATTACTCCCGCCCCCCCACCTGCACATCCCTCCTATCGTACATATATTCGCTAACATTCCTTGCACATCCGATACCTTCGCCCTTGCTCACAAACAGGACCCCCCCCTTGCCCCCCCACAAATCTCAGGGGCTGACCCCCCTCACACCAAACGTCACAACACCCCCTCCCCCCCTCAACCGAGCACCAACCGCTCAGCCCACCCCCTCTCTGCTGTACATTGCTTCGGTGTCTGTTGATCTGTAACACGTTTGTATTCGTTGAAAAGTTAGTTCATATGACCAGTCTGTCTTTTAATGCTCCTTTTTTTGAAAAGTATGGGCGCATGCGCTTTTAAACAACTCAAATCTAAGGGGAATGGAAACAGAGATTCCATACGCAAATTTTACGGCTACAGCCTTTTTGCCGTCTTTGTACTTCAGCGCCTATTCTATGTTTTAGAGCTTCTTCATTTTCGATTCCTTTGAAACGCAAGATCAGCCCTTTCATTCCGGTTAGCATAGTCAGATAGGTTAAAATATGTCTGCATTGTGTAAAGAAAATATTTCTTGCCCTCAAGTTTTATAGGAATTTTTCTTAACAATTGCCCGCCCAAATTCTGGACAAACTGTCCTGTTTGTGTCTGTTGTTGAATCGAGTACTATTTTGAAAGTAAGACGTGCAGAGCCTGGCACAATCCTTCATTGCTCCTAGGGTCCGGAAATTTGACAGTAAGCATTTGATCTGATCCATAGTTGGAGATTATTTGGAACAGTATATTCCGATTATTTCCCTTCACGCCAAAAGGGTTCTTTCGTCTTCTTATGGGGTCAAGACTCGAGCCATATGATTGTAACATTTTTTTATTAAAACAAAATAAAACAAATTAATATTAAGAAACATGGCAGGCCTGAAGATGCAGCTTATGATGTTTTTGATCGTGGAGACGACATGAGTGTTCCCCTTGGGAGCGGCAATTCGTTCACTCGGGGCTCTCATTGCATGATGAATTGCAGAAATCCGGGAGTACATCTACAAAAGTCGGTATAAAATTAACAGAAAGTAAGTCAGTCATTCATACAAAGTTTAGGCAAGAACCTCCCGAATTTATAGACCCTAAATGGATTTGCAGTAAAGTTGACCATTTGTGTGTGAGGAGCGACTCAAGGACAACTTGTTCGCTTACAATAAAAAAGACCCATCAAAGTTTTTAGCCGTGGGTTCACTTAGCCCTAGACTCAGTTGACACGCATCAAATTCTCCTTGGCCTTGTTAGGCAAAATTAAAGGGCGGAGGCAGTTGCTAAAACTTCAAAACCACACTGCAAGAACTCCCAAACAGATAACCAAATGCAAAACATGGCACTTAAAGAATTAAATCAATCAGAGGTGAATTAATAAATGTATAGAAGCAGATCCAGTTTTTAGAAGACACAGCGTTAAAGAATATTTACACGACCTCGCCGCTACCCATGCGAGAAATAGCGGCCCTTTCGATCGTACTTTAAGAACCATCAGGGCGGCATTATAACAAAAACCATTTAGCACAATAGGTGCCCTAGGAAGAAGCATATAAAAAGAGAAAAAGAAAAAACTCGTTGAGGCTGATGACGCAACGTAGGGCCTGATATTAAAGAAAGAATAACCCAAAGACTAAAGGCTCTGGACCAAGAGCGATCAGCAGACTAGAAGTGCTAACTACTAAACGAGACCAATTTACGACACTCAAGTGAATAGAATAAGAGAAACTATCGGAAAATTTTATATGCAAGACCAAACCACTAGCAGAAAGAATACGAACACTGTTAGAGAGCACGGAGTCACATTAGCAGCGTCTTATAACGGCCTTAGGATTTGCAATAAGTACACTGGTGATGGCTATTCGGGCGGCGGTGGGTCAAAGTTTCATTACCTCCGCCGCCCATCGCCTCCACTGATAAATCATGGGTCAAAATAAACAAGCTGATCCTCTTGCGAGGTTTATTAAAAAATTAGCCGGTAAAGCTATAGATCTTACCGGGTATATTAGGAGGTATTGTCAGCTTGGCTTTGGTCTACTGCAAGCAAAGGTTAGTTGGCTTTTGCCGAGCACTTATGGGATTAGTTCTCTTAATAGTTGGGTTAAATTTGTTAGTAGATAAAGACCAAGTAAACCTAGGCCTAGTTTAATCACAGAACAAGCGCTGTCTTTTCATATTTCATGGTCAGCGCGAACCGAAGTCCGCGTAGTAGCTTTGCTGAGTCTTCAATGGCCTTTGGGCCTTTGGACTTCGGGAATTTGATGATTATTCTTGGGGGGGCCATTCTTGTTTTTTTACTTGCTTGCAATATTACTGGCTCCGATTCTGTGTTTGTCAACCTTCTGTTCCTTTCCTGCAACGAGAATTTCATTGTTGTAGTTTATTATTGTTCCTACATGGAGTCTGTAGGTAGAAGGTAGACGGTTATAACCCGTGCCAACAGCAAAGTCTACTTTTCGATCCTTGCGTATTGTAAAACATTTTGGTACTGTTAATCTTGAGGCAAATCAATGTAGAATTCCTGGCATCCTCTAACTTTGGCTAGTATTTTTTTGTGCATTCAAAGCCAGTAGAAGGATCATGTTCTGCTCGATCTTGCCTGTGCTTGTGAACCTAGCAAACACAAAACGTAAGTACGAATAGAGGTCGTTTCTTCGTTCTATTCCCTCTAGTTAGGCCCTTAGAAGTTGTCTAAGATAATGTTGTCCTGCTGTTTTATGCTCTTGCTCTCTGGACCCTAGGTGAACCAGCTGTGCCTGAGAGAACAGATGTGTATGGAGGAATTCGGCATAGTTAAACTTTCTGGGCACGCCCCAAAAATAAGTGTGCCTAGACAATGAATAAGGTCCCACTTTTGTCTAAGTCCTGTCTTGATGTTAATATCTGAATTCGTTACAGATCCTTTCAAAGCCTTTCATGTCTTTCGGTTGGCTGAATGGATAAACGGTTGTCCATTGGTAATGGTGCTTGCAGTTCAGTCAAACATTACGTTGCAGGTGTAATAGAAATGAAAACTGTACATGACCTAACCAAGGATTAGATGACTTTTAAGTGATCAGATACGGACACTCACACCCCAGTGATGACAAAAAACCCAGCAAAGTTTAATGGTTCTGATAAACTGCATCGGATGACTTAAACCACACTTTTTGCGATGTAGTCTTTTTTAATAGGGGGGTTAAGATATCTTTTAATGCGTACGCACCAACCCACCCCCTACTTGAAAGTGTCAGTCTGGGTCAGAAATGTCGAGGGTGTCAGTTGTTATATTTTTAAGATTGTAGCTGTGGCCCAACAGACTTTTGCCATCAGGCTATTTGAATGCACTCATTTTTAATCTGTTTTAAAAAATGTTTGTACCAAATAAAACAATCAAGACCGCCCTCGGTTTTAGACATGCTATTGATAAACATTGCGGGCCAAAACGGTCGGCGCTCCATGAAATATTTTACAAAGTCGTAGGGTTTAATATAATAAAGCAAGGGAATCATAAGATTACACAATCTGAAAGGAGAACAAACGACGTTAAAACAGTTAACAATAACTGATGGTTTATAGGGTTGTTGCCTCACTAAAAAGAAGCAATGAGTAACTTAGGACATTACTCTTAAACTTAACCCTGCCCCCCCACTTACCCCCTATTAACATTCAAACCTGAAGAAGCAAATTACGATTATTGATAGAGAGCTAGCTAAAATGAAGGCTTTACAATAGCAACTACCCACTCATCGTGTTTAGTGTTTCGCCAGATGAAACGCGTTTGCAGGGGGAAAGTCCGCTCACTCTTGCATACATTCATTACTCTATGTTCATTTGGACGCGCTAAGCACTTGATGAAAAAACTTATATGATGGAAGGCCTCAACTGTTTTAAGAGCTCTTCCTTCAGGAACGCTGCATATTGCGATTAAGAAATTATACATTCCCTAAATTTACAGTTTAAAAGCCTTGTGTGTGCGAGGGTAGGTCTTTTAATATAAAAATCAAAGACAAACCAGGAAAGTCGTAAATGTGATCACTGCACATTGTTTTGGAAATAAAATAATAAGTTGGACTAAAAAATGTCGCGTGGGCCAGTAGAATCCGGGAGTACATTCGGCCTGTTAAGGTGAATAACTTTAGAATTCAAAGACCTTGCAGACGTTGCCGGACTTTGAACAGAACGGTGAGATCGGCACTTCTGTATGGGTTTGAGTACACTAAAGATGGTGATTATTAAGCAAAGAGGTTAGCGACAGTCAAAAGTTTCCTAAACTAGAACAGCTGCGCAATCTAGAAGGCAAATAATGTTGGACTGTATGAAAATTATAAAATAGGTTCGAAACCTGACCTCAAATGGCACTTCGAACATATTTAGAATGGGCGAAATTAAAATAAGATTCATAAGCCATTTACAATATTTAGCCGTCAACACGTTTCGAAACGCATTTAACTCTGAGCCCAATTACTGTAAGTCTTATGCCGGCCGACAAATAGTTCGGAAGACATTGAAAACCGCGTATGGGCAAAAGCGAACATCCTCCAAGCAGAGCATCAGTTTTGAACGATGGTTCCTTCTACAAAATTACGTTCATTCCGCACATGAATTAGGATACACGTTCACAATGATCTTTGAAATTTCGGTCTTCAAGATAAGGAAGAGGGATGGGGTTGTGGGCGTTAGTGCCGTCCTTCTAAGGGAATTTAAATCGCTGGCAACCACCCTTAGACGTTGAAAAATTACAGTACCGTCGTCATTCTTCCCCCTGCGCGGCTATTAAGGTCATACCAACCAGCAACACCATCAATCATTAGTCTAACTAGAAACAATTCTTACCGAATGACTTGGATTAATCTTACAATTTAGCCTCGTGGGTTTTCTATAAATGACACAAGTTTGACAGCGAGTCTGATAAAATAATACTGGATTAGATTCACTTCTAGCTAATAAACCTCTGGAGCGTGCTCACCTTTATGACAAAAATCTCATTGTCCATGATTTGTGGGCAAACTGGTTGTGGAAAAACAAATATTTATCTTGCCTGTATCCCCAAAAGTATTCACGTTCTCAATTATCATCAAATGTTGTTTTTGTCCCCTTAAAGCACCAAGCCAATCCATGATCGCCGGTTATATGGCCGGATGCTTACCTATCTTTATGTATGATCCGCCCTCCCCCATGATAGTAAGTTAGCCCTTAAAAAGCCACTCGTTTTGAATGACAAACTCAAATCCACTATCTTTATTATAGATTCCTTATCCCATCCTAAATCTCCAATATCTACCAAACAATATTAACAACCCCAAATTCCTCAAAACTAGCTCTTCACTCGGCAAAGACACTGCCTGGGATAAGGTGTTTGGTATTTTTTCTGCCACCACATATATCAAAACTCCACGTTTTAAAGCCAATTTAGAGGTAATAGCTTCTAAAGGACCTTAGGTGTTCAACTTCCTAACTCAGCAAAGACGAGACTCACCTCCGCTCAGCCATGTTAAGCGCGACAATGATGTTTATTGAAATGATCAGGACAAACATAGTGTCTTCAAACCACAAACTGCCATCTGAAAGTTTAGTAAAATGTAGTATAAAAACGGATACCCTACACAGTAAGTTTGTTTGTAGATAATCGTTATTTTTTGGATATTGAAGTCTTTATTGTCAGAGAAACCCACGAGGGGGGAGGGGGGTGGGGGCGGGGGGGGTACGGGAGCCAGGGAAACTTTCTTGGCTCACTTCGCCGAAATAACTGGTTGAGGCGAAAGTGCGCCAGAATGAAAGGTTTCCCAGTTCCTTCACTCCACACCAGTTGTTGCACAAAACACAGCAAAGTTTAACTGGTTCTGAATAAACACTGCATCGGATGATAAACCACACTTTTGCGATGATAGTCTTTTTAATAGGAGGGTTACGATATCGCTGAATGAGTACTCACCTTTTTATGACAAGTGGACAGTCTGGGTCACAGCAATGTCAAGAGTATCAGTTGCTATATTTTAAGATTTTAGTGCGGCCCAACAGAATATTTTGCATCTTTCGTATATTTGAACGCGCGCATTTTTATTTCGTTTAAAAAATGTTTGTACAATACAACTCAAGCCCGTCCTTCGTTTTAAGAACATGCTGTTAGAACGATGCGGACCCCAATGGTCGCACACCCTGACATATTCTACCAAGTCGTATGGTTTAAATAACTGGAAGCCAGGGAATCCTAGATTAAAAATATGAAAGGGGAAGAGACGACGTTAGTCCTGTTAACACTACCTGATGGTTATTACGGGTTTTGTCTCACTAAAAGACGCAATGATAACTTCGACAATACTCTCAACCTTAACAATGCAAATCTACAACCTGTTAACATTCAAGCCTGAAGCAGCCAGTTACTATTTTGCTAACGAGGTAGCTAATAATGTTCGGCTTTGCAACTGACAGTCATGAGCCCAAGCTTGATTGTTAATCAAACAAAAACTACTTTATGAGGGGGGAAAGTCCGCTCGTTCTTGCCTTACATTCCTTACTCTATGTTATTTCGATGAGCTAAGCACTGATGAACCTTCAATGATGGAAGCCCTCCCTGTTTTAAGAGGCTCTTCCGTCCGGGAAAGCTGCATATAGCGATTATGTCAATTATACCATTCCCTAATTTCCAGTTTCTAAAGATTCGTTAGTGGGAGGGTTGGATCATTTAATATACAACCTCCACGACCCCGCGGGAAAGTCGTAACCCAGTTGCTCACCTGCCCATGTTTTGGCCATCGCCAATACTACGTTGAACAACCACCAAGTCGCGTGGGCCCGAAGACTCAGCTCTATGTCGTAGCACAACATATACGCGCTGTCCGGAGTCTAACTTAGCCATAGTCGCAACGCAGAGAATAAAGCGACGCACTAGTCCTCTCAAAGCCCCCGAAACAGCAGATCACCCCGCACTCCCTCAGAGCTCCGACAGGACACCACGCCCCTCCTTTAGTTGATAACCGCACCCTCCCCCCCGCATACACGCGACCTGCTTACCCCGTGCTCTCCTCTTGTTCGCGCCCTGCCAGACAGACCCCTACGCCCCCTACATCCCTTACAAACAAAACATCACGCTAGACTCTCAGCGCCTAAGCCGCGCGTTGTCCTCCGACACCCGACTCCCCATCACGACACGACAAGCTTTCACCACTATAAACCGTCTGAACAACCCCCCCTCATGCGCAATCTCCAGAGCCGAAAATCAATGTTGGCCTTAGATAGATATAAAATGTTCGAGAAACTGACCTCAAATTGCATTTCTAGAACCAATTTAGAATGGGAAAAAAATTTGAATTCATAAAGCCCATTTACAGTTTTTAGCCGTCAAAAAAGTTTCAGAAAAGACATTCAACTCTGGCCCTTTTACATGTACGTCTTATGCCAGATGACACTAATCAGAAGAGATTGACATAAAAGCGTATGGGGAATAAAACAGTACAACCTCCACAGCAGAGAAACGGTTTTTTAAAAGATGCTTCTACCAACTTACACATCATTCCACAAATGAAATTAGGAGGACACGTTCACCAATTGATATTTGAAATTTCTGTCTTAAAAGATGTGAAGAGGGATGGGGTTGTGGGCGTTAGTGACGTCCTTCTAAAAGGAATTCTAATTAGCTGGCAAAACTTAGGCGTTGAAAAACTTAAAGTTACTGTCGTCATTCTTCACAATGGTGAGGATATTAAGGTCATAACAACAAGCAACAAAATCAATATTAGTCTAAATAGAAACAATCTTACAGAACTAAATTGGATTAATCTTACACATTTAGACCTTATAGGATTTTATTATACTGAACAAGTTTTGACAGAGAGCATGATAAAAACAATAACTGGATTAGATTAAATTCTATTATAAAACTATGGAGCAGTTAAACTTTATGACAAAAACCCCTCATTGTTCATTAATTTGTGGACAAACTGGTTGTGGAAAAACAATATTTATCCTCAACCTGTTACAAACAGTTTATCGTTATAATTTTGACCATATTGTGATTTTCTGCGCAACACTTAAATGGAACAAAGCATATCATGATAGAAGGTTTATATGGACTGATGATAACATATTTTTAGTTGATCCCAGCAATAAACTGAGTGAGTGTCTAGAGCGCTTTTTTATATTGTTTGAGGGAACGCAAACGCTATTTATTATAGATGACTGTTCAGCAGAAAGAGACATAGTTAAAAAGAGAAACACTTTGTCGAAACTAGCTTTCAGTGGAAGACATGCTAGGATAAGTGTGTGGATTTTATGCCAAAAATATAACTCAGTTTTAAAAGACTTTAGAGAACAGTTAAAGACTGTAGTTTTATTTCACATGAAAGACAGAGATGCATTTGATGAATGTTTGCGTGAAATGACGTTATTGAAATGATCAAGAAAAACATAGAATTAAGCAAAAACTAAAATCTGAAAAGTTTAGTAAATTAGTATTAAAAACGGATAATCCTACACAGTATGTTTGTTTGTAGATAATCGTTATTTTTTGGTTATTGAAGTCTTACTTGTCAGAGAACTATAAAATGCCGCTTTTAGGCCACTTTCGCCCAAAACTTGGTTGAGAGCAAGTGAGCCAGAATGAATATTTATTAGTTCTCTTCCTAGACACGTAGGACAATCTGCATCCTAGTGACACTCACTGTAGTACAAAAGTGATGGTGGCAGAGAGAGGATAGAGTGATAGGTCAGGATAGGAGTGTGGGGGGGGGGAGGGTGG
>JAFLJL010007052.1:0-7500 GCA_018398815.1 Conus ventricosus | reverse complement strand
GTGGTGGTTTTGGGAGCCTAAGGACCACGTTGCAGAAGACTAGGACAGTGATCACTAATACCAGAATGTACCACTGAAACATCTATGTATTGCGGATTTGTTGTTAGTGTATACATGATCAATAAGTGTCGCAGTTGTTTTTAGTTATTCTTGTTGGGGTTTGTACTAACTGATGGAGTGCATGAAGTGATAGTGTACTTGTCCAAGCTGGTTGTTGTTTTAACATATCAATATTGAAGCCCCTAACAGTAGTATATTTGAATTGTTGTGACAGATCCAATCCATCATTGTACAAAGTTGTCATACCATTCGTATGTGGAAGATGGGTGTCTATATAAATGTCCGATTAGTAAATGGCGGTGATTTGGAGTTTTTTATTTCAATCCAGATACATTCGACAGTATCAGTTTCAAGATCAGTTCTGCGTCGGGTAATGTTGGCAATTAGATTGATGAATGTAATACGGCAAGGCCAGTATGTTGGGGTTGATCACTGTCGCGTCGTTCTATGTTGTATTCAGGAATGCTAATAAGGTTATCTGTTATGCGAGAGTCTAACCTTGTTTCACATATGCCAAATACTTGTACTGGATGGGTGACTGTTTTTAAGAGTGATAGATTTCATGGACCTTATTAAATAAATAGATAGACATTGAGATGTCCAACTATGAAGTCCTGGACAGTGGGATTATGGGAAGGCATGGTAGTAAGGGAACAGAGGCACAAATCGACGAGGAAGACAGTTTTCACAAAAAGACACAGAGAATCATAGTTAAAAAAACAACAACAACAACAACAACAACAATAAATACAGGTGAGAAAGGTAACGGTTGTGATAACGCACAATAATGACAAGCGCACACAAAGAATTTAAAGGTTAACTATTATGCCTAAAACAGAACCGAAATGTATCTTTAGAAAATTCAGTCAGTCAGTAAAACAACAAACAACAAAAAGAGCAATGGTTGAAGCACGATGACGAACAAATAGAAAGAAAGAAAACAAAGTATCAGGCTTAAAGCAATTGAATGACGATAAGACACACACACCAAAACAACAACAACAACAACCACAACAACAACAACAACAACAAAAGTTACAGCGGTGCAAATAAAGAGGATGCGATGAGTGCTATGAGCACAATCCATTAGAGCAGGTTTAAAGAGTGTAGATGAAGAAAAGCAAACAAAGCCACACACAAAAAAAAGACAAAAACAAACAACAACAAAGCCAAAACGAAAAGAAAAAGAAAAACGGTTTTTTTTTATATCTGTGATTCACGAACAGTTTTTTGGCGGTGAGAAAGTAGTCCTGGTCCCAAGTCAGGAGGCTGGCCCAAAGTTTCTTCTCAGTCCACAAAGCGAGAGCACCTGCACGAGCCGCCTACCTCACTTCAAAGTTTGTAATGTCAGCCTAAAATGAGAATTATCTTCACAAGCTGGTAGAATCGGAAGTGTAGCACAATAAACACAATCGATGTTCTGAGCACAAACAAAAGCAGAAATAAGTGAGTGATCACACATCCTTAGTGTCCATGAGTAGACCATATGATATATCTGTTCGGAAAAAAAAAAAAAAAAAAAAAAAAAAAAAAACCAACGAAAACCATAAGAAGGGAAGGAAGGTGAAGGGATGGGGAGGGGGGGGGGTGTTGGAGTGGTGAGGGTATGGGTATTTAAACTTGTAGAACTTGTATTAGCGTTCGCATTCACACACACACACACACACACACACACACACACACACACACACACACACACACACACACACACACACACACGCACGCACACACACGCACGCGCGCACGCACTCCTCGCATTCACACACACAGACACAGACACACACACACAGACACACACACACACACACACATACACACACACACGCACGCACGCACGCACGCACGCACGCACGCACGCACGCACGCGCGCGCGCGCGCGCCATGAGCGCACACGCACACACACAAACACACACACACACACACACACACACACACACACACACACACACACACACACACACACACTGTGGATATGTCTCCACACTTGAGTCCTAGAACACACACATTGTAGGGCGGAGGCAGAATATATGAAGTTGAAAGTCTGGTCGCCAGAGGTGGAAGATAAGGTGGATGTCGGGTCGCCGAGATGCAGGATGGGTAGCTGCACGCCGGGTTGTCAAGGATGAGACAGGGATAGGTGGATGCCGGTCGCCAGGGCTGGGATGGAACAGACCCACCTGTTGATCCAGGCATTATAGGTGGCTGCAGAACCGGGGCAGGATGGCGGTCTGAGGGCTGCTGTGGTGATGAACACCAAGTGAGACCAGTGTCTCTTTGGTGTTCATATCGTAGCTGGGAGGCCGGGGGGTGCGAGGACTGCATCCAGCTCTCGCCACATAGGTCTTCTGATGGGCGTCCTCAGCAGAGGTTGTCTGCAGTATTTTGGGTCGGCGTATTTGAGGCTGTACGCCAACCTGTCTGTGCCTTTGGGGCTGGGTGGAGGGGATCGGTGTACATGTCCTTGCGTGGAGCTCCGCTTTTGGTGAAAAAATGGAGTGTGGTCGGCATAGACAATGTTTTCTTTGCACACACGGTAGTGAGGGTCAAGTTGGAGAGGTGGACGGTCTTCTTGAGAGGGTGCTGTCCCATTGGGGGAATGAGGAGGAAGCCAATAGTCTAGCCTGAGGGAAAACATGTTGATGTTTTTGATCAGCTGTGCCCATGGTTTTCCGTGATTGATGTATGTTTGCACGTGTTTTCCAATGTGTAGTATGATTTGCTGTGTGGTGTTGTTGCGTGGAATGTGTTTAAGCCAATGAATAAGATCATCGACAGTGAGACCTGGAACACTGATGATTGGCTCTTACCTTTGTAAAATAAGAGGCTTGGGGTAATGTTACGTATGCGAGTCTCCTATAATGACATTAGAGATATCAGTGTCAACCCGAGTGGTGCAAGAAGCTGACGAGTGATAAATGTGTTGAGCTGCTAGTCTGACCCTGACTGTTTTGAGTTGCATCATTAACCACTGTCTTTGACTGTGTGTTTTTGTTGTTCCTAGTGGAGGTGGTTCTGTTGTGGACTGTTTTCCAGCCCGTTGTGTCAGTGGTCTGAGTAGTAGTGTCTTATCTGAGATGATATTGTTGGGTTTGTTTGGACTGTGGGGGACATTTGAAGTGGTAGACTGTGTCTGCACTGTGGCTTGATCAGAGTGTGTGTCTGTTTCTGAGTCGTTCTGAACCACATGCTCCCCATTTTCATTAACGTGGAGCAGCATAGAGAACTTGTTGGAGGTGGGGAAGGCGGACAGAGCAGAATCAGTATGCTGCCAGATGGTGTGGTTTGGTTTTGGGTTGGGTGAGGTATAAAACTGAGTTTGTTTGAGGTGTTTGAGTTCAGATTTCAGGTGGTTGTTTTCTGCTTCTAATCGGCGAATACTTGTGGTGTGAGAGTGCAAGAGTTTTGAACCTTTGACAATAGTTTTGACCAGAGTGTTGACCTTTGTTTGAGGTTGTGTACTGCTGGTTACATTTGTAGGCGTAGGAATGGCGTGGTGGTTTGCTTGATTTTTGAGGACGCAAGCTCCGTGCCGCTTTTGTGTTGCTGTATGAGAGGAGGGCGTGTGTTTTCACATCGGAGTGGGCAGTGGTTGGTTTTGTTTCGTTTGGGTGTTTGCATGCTCATGTGTTGACCGAGAGAGCTTCGTTTCTGCTTTGTTGAAATATGTGGAGTATTTGTGGTGAGTGCTGGGGTGAACTGTGTGTGCATGTTTTCCCTCGGGCGACTTTGGCGGGACCGTAGGGGCAGGCTTTGTGCATGGCGAGGATGTGGATTGGGACGGAGTGGTATCAGAGCTGGCTGGAGGGACGGTGGTGGGCTGGTCAGCAAATGCAATCTGGGGAGATGAGGAGGTCCCATGGGGAGACGGGATGTCCTGTGCAGAGAGGGCACCAGAGGGGAGCGTCTTCAGGGAGGAAGGGGAAGGTCAGACAGGTTGTCGCATACAGCCTTGTTGAGGTTGGGAAGGGAATCTTGCGGGTTAATGAGAAGATTGTTCGAATCACCTGGAATAGTGATTCGAACTCATACCGCAGCCATTTCTTGCACAGGTTTCCCTGTACAAGAACAGTACCTGTCGTGTAAAAGACAGTGATGGTGATGAGTATTTAGGTGGTACAGTTTGACTTGCACCTTGGTCCGGTACAAGTCATCACTGGGGAGGCTGGTGGGGATAGAGGAAAAATCGGCATTGTCGCTGAGGACAAAGGCCGATTAGGTTTGGCGTAGTCGCCCATTGTACGCTGAACTCTGGTCTGTTGTTAATGTCACCAATATAACGTTTGTATAATATTTGTCTTGCGATTGGAAGAGGTGAAGAGGAATTTTAAATGTGAGTTGCTTGGGGTCTATTTTAATGTCAATCTGGGGAACCCAGTCACAAAGCGCGTCACTGTTATCGTGACCACAGACATGGCTGTGAAAGCATGGGTAGGAGGGTGAAGAGAAGGATGATGTGGGATGGGGGGGAGAAGGGATGTGGGAGAGTGAGGGTGGGGAGGGGGATGTGGGGAGTGAGGGAGGGATGGGGAAGATATCACGGTCAACTCATGGTCATAGATGTTCAAACTACATGGTGCCGATAAACAGCCATGCCCGTCGCTGAACCAGTGACACTTGGAGCTAAGAGGATAAGGATAGGGTTAGGTAATGGAGCAGGAAGAAAACGGGGGGGGGGGATTGGGGAGGATAGGGGGTATGGGATAGAAGGCAGCGCTGCCAAGTGAACTGCCAACAATCAGAGAGAGAGAGAGAGAGTGTGTGTGTGTGTGGTGTGTGTGTGTGTGTGTGGTGTGTGGTGTGTGTGTGTGTGTGTGTGTGTGTGTGTGTGTGTGTGTGTGTGGTGTGTGTGTGTGTGTGTGTGTACTTTTATGTGCGTGTGCATGGTGAACTCGTATATAAAAATCTGCTCCTCTCTCTCCTCATCTCTCTCTCCTCATCTCTCTCTCTCTCTCTCTCTCTCTCTCTCTCTCCTCATCACTCTCTCTCTCTGTATTAGCATTATGATGGACTCCCCCATGGTTCTGACAGCTGACAAGACAGAGAGGTCAACTGCGATTGTAAAAAACGGCCCTAATTTAGGAACGGTGCCTACAATTGAGGCACACAGTCGGCAACAAATATTGCAGTAAGAGGAATGGTAGGGTGGTAGGAAAGGGAAGGGTGGGGGTGGGGGGGGTGTGGCTGCTTCCTTCTGTTCCCCTTTGCCTAAAGAGCAGTCACTCTGCTTATCTTTTAAATCTCCATGACCTGTGGCACCGGTTTCTTGGACCTGGTTTTGTCCAGATCCCTATGTTCCCATGGACCGTGGTCATTGTTCCTGGTCTTCATATCTGCCTTGGGAGTGTCAGACTGTCTGACTATCTCACTGTCTGTCTGTCCGTCCGTCTGTTTGTTTATATGTCTGTCTGTCCGTCTGTTTATATGTCTGTCTGTCCGTCTGTTTATATGTCTGTCTGTTGAGGAGATGAACTTAACCTTTGTGGAGGACGTGAACGTAACCTTATGGATGTGACGAAGGTAACTTTTGTGGAGGTTGTGAACAAATCGTCCATTGTACCAATGGCATCCATGTGCAACGAAACACAACACAAAAACAATTGTAAGCCTTTGCGCCCATAAAATGTTTATTGTCAGGTCATGTGTATAGGCAAAGAATCTTCAGCAACGGTCAGATTAAAATGAATAAATGCAATGAAATAGAAATATAAACCCCGGATAAAGTGGATGAGAAAAAGACTAAGATAACTGATCCAGACTGATAATTTTCTTTCTTTTCTTTCTAAGGGAACAAGAAAGCAAACAACAACGACAAAGAAAAAGGTTTTCTGTTTTGTCTTTGTCTATTTTTCAAGGTTCCGTAACTTCCATTTTTCTCCCTCTCTTCCCCCCTAAAATTAACCTCACTGATCTTTTCTGAGGATGATCTGTCACTTCAAGTATCGCTATAATTCAACGAAACTCAAATCGAAGCAGAATTTAACAATTTGGAGACGAAATAAGTGGCATTACAATCCACAGTCCACAAGGAGAAAAAGAAGAAGGAGGCTGATAAAGGTCTGAAACATTTAAGCGCAACACGACATTCCTCTGGGTACGTGTTTGTTAAAAGGGAAAAAATGAAAATAGAACTCGACACACAGCTGAAGACAGAGTTCGCTAAAGAGTTCTTTAGTTGCAGTAGGATAAAAGAGACGGAGGTGAAGGTCACTCAGAGGGCGGGCGGCATGGCAACCGTCTGAAGTCGAGGGCGGCTGCAAATCCTTAATCTTAGGCACAAAGTTCCGGATGATTCTGGCGACAGGAAGGACTGGGACAGCACTCGTCCCGACGGCCAGAGAGATCGAGTCAGATGCTTTGCCATTGGCTGCAGCATTCACACGATTGGTTGCTGGACACAGAATCAAACACATGCACATGTGCGCGGACACACACACACACACACACACACAAAACACACACACACACACACACACACACGCACACGCACACACTACACACACACACACACACACACACACACACACACACACACACACACACACACACACACGCACGCACGCACACGCGCACACACACAACACACACACACACACACACACACACAAAACACACACACACACACACACACACACACACACACACACACACACACACAACAAACACACACAGGATCCTTAAAATACAAGAAATTTAAAAATGAATCTGTGAGGGCAGTGGTTAATTAACTAGAAGAAGAAGAAGAAAAGAAAGAAGAAGAAGAAGAAGAAGAAGAAGAAAGAAGATGATAGAAGATGATGATGATGATGATGATGATGATGATGTTGATGATGATGAGAGAGAAGAAGAAGAAGAAGAAGAAGGAAGAGAAGAAAAGAAAAGAAGAAAGAGAAGAAGAAGAAGAAGAAGAAGAGAAGAAGATGATGATGATGAGGATGGAGGGAGGAGGAGGAGGAGAAGAAGGAAGAAGAAGAATAAGAAGAAGAAAATGATGATGATGATGATGATTGTCACGAGTTTGTCACGAGGCCTATGACGATTGACCCATCTAGGGTGGTGGAATTATTCATTTATTTATCGTCGTTGTTGTTGTCGTGTATCCGTCCTTAATGTGGCTTGTGGTGCGTTTGCACCTTAATGTTGTTCAGCTCAGGTTAGGTTTACTTTCTCTCTCTCTCTCTCTAATTCCACTGTCCGTGCAATTCATCCTGCAAGTTCACGGGTGGCTGGTATCTTTTGCTTGAATTGGCTGTCTCTATCGGCCTCTCGCTGTCTTTTCACCTGCACGACGTGTATCATTCCTCTTAGGCTTGAGGTATTCTCACTGTGACGTAGCGTGCATGTTGGCTGCCATCGCTTAGGCAGTTTTCTCTCACTCGAGTGAGTTAGGCCCGGTTTTCTCCCCTTTAGCGTGTAAAACGCCTGTAGGGGGATCATCATTTT
>JAFLJL010007051.1:0-11023 GCA_018398815.1 Conus ventricosus | reverse complement strand
TTTAGAATGGCCAGGTTAAAGATGGAATTAACCAGAGAAAAGGTCTCACACAATATTTCTCTTACAATTTCGAAAACAAAAGAAAATTGCGCAAAAGCGAAGACTAAGCCGGCTAACAACAACAAACCAAAACAAACAGACCACGAAACTGATGCTTACCAGCTACCCGTGGGTGACCCCGAAGAGGCGGGTCAAAGGACTCTCTCTACCCTCTGTCCAGTCGAGAGGACAGAGGCGAAGATGCGGAAACAGAAGAAATGATGTCCCTCTCCTACAGGCCGACTGCAGGAATTGAAAGTACTGACTGTACTCTCGATGATACGGTAAGGAACCGAGACTGGAGCAGGCGCTCCCAGAGACATCTTCCGCTCGAGTCAAGAGCTAACCTCCCTCAGCAATGGCGGCCAACATGCCATGCTGCGTCACAGAGTGAGCATACTTCAAACTAAAGAAACGAAGCACGTGCGACAGGTAAAAAGACAGGCGAGAGGCCGATAGACAGAAAGTTCGAGAGAAGGTACCGGCCACCCGTGAACTTGCAGGATGAATAGCACGGGCGGTGGAATTAGAGAGAGAGAGAGAGAGAAAGCAAACCGAAGTTGAGCTGAACTATACCAAGGTGCAACCGCACCACAAGCCACACTAAGGGACGGGTACACGACAACAGCAACGACAATAAACAAATAAGTAATTCCGCACCCTGGGTGGGTCGAACGTCGTAGGCCTCGCGACAAACTCGTGACACTCGGTATTATCTGACTGAAGTGAAAGCCAAGAACTGAAAGTTACTGGTCACTGAATTATTCCTCCTTCTTTGCTGTTTCAAGCTATTCCTTGTCGTTTGCATAAGCAGAAAACCAACGGTCATTGGGACAAACAAACAAATAACAACTGAACGAACAAATGATGTGATTGTACATAACACAGCATAGCATAGCATAGCATAGCATAACATATCATAAGATAGCATAGCATGACAGAACATGACATGGCATGGCATGGCATTATTATATCACATGTATTGTGTTGCATTGTATTGCATGTTATTATTGTGACGTCAACGTAAATTATGACGTCAACTTAAAATGACATATTTAAATACATGACAAAAATAATAATATTAGACAAGAGAAGGAGCAAGAACTAACGGCCGAGGATTTGGTGTCCAGCTAATTTTTGTTTAATCATCGTTTTCTCCGTAGTGTTACTATGTGGAGAGGCTGACTTTTCAAGTCAGTAGTGCATCGATGTTCACTGTGTATGTGGGATACTTTTGATGACGGTACCAGCGGAATATGAAGCAGGAAATGTATTTGTTATAAATTGTTGTGAATGCTGTGTCGCCGAGAGTGACTTAAAACTCCTATAAGAATATTATGTGCTCTAATTGTACCACCGCATGTGTGTCGGTGGGCTGAATTTATTGATGTGAACATTGTAGTGTGAATACACGGAGAAGTTAATATTTGTTTTAGATCAACGGTACGTCAAATCGAAGTTTATTGTTTCCATGGGACTTTGGTGAAATTGTGTACTCCGGGGATTCAATATTGATTGCTGTACTTTGTGAATCTGCGGTTCTTCTATGGTTTACTGTGCTTTATGAATCTGCGGTTCTTCATCTGTGGATTGCTGTGCTTTATGAATCTACGGTTCTTCTTCTGTGGATTGTTGTGCTTGTAAATTTGCGGTTCTTCTTCTGATAGTTCGACGTAATATATTGTGCTTGCTGTGTTGAGACCCTGTTTCTTCTTCATCGCTTGTGTTTTGTGAACGGCTGTGTTTACCGTGTGGGGACCTTGGTTATCCTTCTTCGTCTTATTTTAATGCTGTAGACTGTGGCTTGGGTACAGTGGAACTGAATACGTTGATTATATAGTGAGACACTGTGGACGGCGCCGGCGAGATCTGTGAGTGATATCACGATATGTAATATGAATATCTGATGATTGAAGTTCCTATGTATTGATATCTTGATCTATATGCTGTGTAGTGACATGTATTAATTTATACCAATTCACATGAATGTATGTTTTGATGGTTCAGGCAGCATAATTATAAGAAAAAATCTAACTCGTGTGTTGCCTGGCTATCCATGTACGTATGGTGTGGGTATGTGTAGAGAATAATTATTACACGCATCCACAACTTTTGAGAGCGAGAGTCAGACAACAAAACACGCACCGCACACCATCCGTAACATCTGGTGACCCCGTAGTTAAAGTTCTTTGCTATTGAATTAAAAATAGCTTTAGTGGTAGGATTTGTTTTTGTTACACCTATAATTGCCCAATTAGAAGTGATAGGTCACGTTCACAGACTTTCCTTTTGAACAATTGAGTTGTGTTGTATTGTTTTGTTTTATGACTGTTTTTGTCTACTTTCTTTCCCGTCTCCAGCGTAACGGGTATCTCCTTCTGTATAGTTTCAGGAGATACGAGGGCCTAGTTCCTAGTTCTTCTTTCCTTTGTGGGCTTTAATTTATTATCTTCAGTCATCTCTCTGATTATTTCTGTTTCCATCTTTACTTGGGGATTGTGTTGCTTCTTCAGCATTCTTAGGGTTCTTTCTCTTGAATGAATGAGTGTGTGAGTGGCTGCCCTGAACCATTTTAAAAAAAAAAGTAGTTGTTTCAATGAATGCTTAGTGTGTAAAACAACAACAACAACAACAACAATACATTGATTATATTGTTATTACTCTCATGTCATGCTTGAAATTATACTTGTTGCTGAAAATTTAGCATTGATTACCGATTGTGTTTTTCTTTCTCCCCATATCCCTAAAATCCTGTTTCATTGTTTATCTCTATCTTAGAGTGTGTGTTGGGTTTGACAGGACATTATTTCATATTTTCATGATGGCACAGAAGGCTAAGGAAGAAAGTCCTGTTGTTCCTCTGTGGACGAGGACAAAGTTTTCGCTAAATATTTACAACGAGGTAAGGTATGTGGTCTGGAGGGAGAAGATCTGTTGGCCTATGTTGACAAGTGTATTGCCCAGGACATGGAAAGAGAGGAAAGAATGCGATTGAAAGAATTTCAGTTGAGAGTACAGGAAGAAGAGATAACTAAAAGAGAGCAGATACAGATACAAGAGGAAACTAAAAGAAGCAGATACAAGAGGAAACTAAAAGAGAGCAGATACAAGAGGAAACTAAAATAGATCAGATACAAGAGCAAGAAGAAACAAAAAGAATGCAAGAGGTAGAGGAAACTAAAAGAATACAGTTTCAAGTCACTTCTCAGCAGAGTGCAGTCTCAGGACAGGACAGTGAGAGTCAGGGTTCGGGTTTTCCCAGGTGTAACGCCCCTCGCCCAACGTTTCCTAAGTTTGCCCCCTTTTAAAGAAAGAAATGATGATATAGACAGTTACTTGTTTCGTTTTGAAACCCATGCTCGTTCCTTGGGATGGTCTGAGAGTTTGTGGGTAACATACCTGTCTGCATTGCTTGAGGGTTCCGCTTTAACTCTCTATCACAGTCTTGCTGAAAATAATGTTGTGTCTTACGAGCTTTTGAAAAGAGAGCTTGCTGAAAAAATTTCAATGTACACCAGATGGTTTTCGTAAGCGTTTTCGTGAGGCTAAGCCTAGCTCAGATGAACCTTTCGAGACCTTTGCAGTTGAACTTAGCGTTTGTTTGACCGTTGGGTCTCTTTGTCAAAAATTGATAAGTCTTTTGAAGATCTGGTGGATCTTACCTTGCGTGAGCAGTTTTTGGAGTGTGTCTCTAAGGACTTGGCTACTTTTTGTGTGAGAGAGATGTGAAAACTTTTGATGAAATGATCAGTCTGCGGAGTCATACAGACGTGCTCATCCAACTAAGGTGCTTTCTAGGAAAGCTGATGTAAACATTTTTGCTTCTGTTGGGTACAAAACTCCTGGTCATTTGACAGAAATGCATATCCGGTCAGTCTGATAGAACTCCGTACTGTGGGTCAGTCTGACAGAGGAAACAGATACTCTACTTTTCGAAACAGTGGCCACTACTCTGGTTCCTCGGCTGATCGTGGAAGTAACTTTGGTGGTAGCTGTTATTATGGTCATCAGAGCTTTGGTTACTCAGCTGGTCGTGGAAATAACTTTGGCGGTAGCCGTTATCGTGGTCGTGGCGCCCGTTATACCTCTGGCAGTAGGAGTTCCTCAGAAAGTGCTTCTGATCAGTTTGCAAGTGTTGTGTGTGTTTTTTGTGTAAAAAGACAGGACATGTAGCTGCTAGGTGTCCATGGAAGTCAGGTAGAAGCCCTTGTAGAATTTGCACCCTTAGCCACCCAGACACGTGTCCTTTTGTGGTTGGTAACTCTACTTTCGTTGAGAACTCAGCCGACAGCAAACAGTCCATTGCTTGTTGCTCTGTTCTTGATACTCCTTTTGCTTGTCTAGCTGCTGGTGAGTTCACAGCAAATTGCATTTGGAGTCTGGTTCTGTGAATGGCACTTTGAGCTCTGTTCTGCGTGATACTGGTGCTACTATTTGTGGCGTTCGCAAACGGTTAGTTTCTGACAGTCAGATGCTAGGAACCACAGTGAAGTGTGTTTCTTTTGGTGGTCGTGTGGATGAGTTTCCACTGGCTCAGTTTCAGTCAGTTGTCCTTATTTTGTGGGTGATTTGACTTGTTGTGTCTTGGATAGTCCTGTCGCAGATCTTATTGTGGGTAATGTACCTGGAGTTTTTGTGAACGGTGAGTTTAGTGATGTATCTGGTGAACCTTTCTCTTTAGCCGCCGTTACGAGGGCTAGAGCTAAGCATGTTGTTGGACAAAAAGCCTTGTGTCAGATCCCAGATGATCTGAACACTTCCCGTTCTGATCTTGTTCAGAAACAGAAGGATGATGCGTCATTGAAGTCGTGCTTCCAGTCAGCATCTTCTGGTGAGGTGAAGAGGTTAGGTAAAACTACTTTTACTACTATGTGTCTGATGAGGTTCTGTACAGGCATTTTGTCAAAAATGATATCTCTTTTGATCAGGTTGTTGTTCCTGTTGAACTTCGACCTACAGTGTTATCTGTGGCGCATGATCTGATTTTGTCGGGTCATTGTGGTTCTCGGCGTACTCTGTCTAGAATCCTTAACAATGTTCTTTTGGCCTGGAGTAACTGTGGATGTAGCGAAGTATGTTGCTACCTGTGATGTGTGTCAGAAGACAGTATCAAAGGGTAGAGTTTGTCCAGTACCCCTTGCGTCTGTTCCAGTCATCAGTACTCCATTTGATCGTGTGGCTGTTGATCTTGTTGGTCACTGTCTCCTCCTTCGGAACAAGGTCATCGTTACATCTTGACCATGATTGACATTGCTACCCCGTTTCTCCGAGGCTGTTCCGTTGAAGGATATCTCCTCTGTTGCTGTGGCAGAAGCATTGTTGGGAATCTTTTCTCGTTTAGGTTTCCCCAAGGAGATTCTGTCTGATCAGGGTACACAGTTCAACTCTGATCTCATGAAGCAGTTTCATGCTTTGTGTGGTGCAAAGGGCGTACGTACATCGCCGTATCATCCACAGGCAAATGGGCATGTTGAGAGATTTCATGGGACTTTGAAAATCCATGTTGAAAAAGATTGTCCGCACTCAACCAAAGGCATGGCATCGATATTTGCCTGCACTGTTGTTTGCGTGCAGAGAGTTGCCCTCTGAAAGTACAGGTTTCTCTCCCTTTCAGTTGCTTGTTTGGTCGACAGGTTCGTGGTCCTGTTGCTTTACTAACAGGAGTCGTGGACTGGGTCAGATGCTCAGATGTTGAGGCCAAACCTCTTATTCGTACTTGTTTGAACTCAAGAATGTTATTGCTGACTCATGTAAGTTAGCCATGGAGAATTCTGCTGATTCCGCTTTGAAGGGTAAAAAGTACTTTGACAAGAAGGCCAGGGAACGCCGTTTCCAAGTTGATGATGAAGTTTTAGTTTTGTTGCCGACTACTCTAACAAGTTGTTAGCCAGTTGGTCAGGGCCGTTCCCAGTAGTCAAAGTCTTGCATCCAGATTACAAGGTCCTTGTCAAGGGCAAGGAAAAGTTCTTTCATGCGAATATGCTCAAAAAGTATATTCGTCGTGCTGTTGTGTCTACTTCTGCTGTTGTTGTGCCTACAGTTGTTCTTTCACAAGGTACTTCAGTGCCTTGGTCAGAGATAGCACCTTTGGCTTATGACAGGAACAGGTTTCTCTTGAGTGTTCTCCAGGAGTTGGTCTTTCTGTGGACCCCTCTCCGGAGTCTGTTTGTACTGTTCGTGAAGTGGTTTGTACGTTGGTGTCGTCCAGGACTGTGATGACGCTTAATACCCATTCCCACTTTAGCTGTTCCGATGGCGTCTTCTATGCCAGATGAAGATGTCCACTCAGTGCAGTTTTGATTGTACTTTGTCTGACAGCGGTTTCAGGGAGTTGCGTGCAGTCTTTGATGATTTTCAGGACATTTTGACTCCTAAACCAGGTTCTTTCTCAGGTGAGGCACTATTAGAGATCCCTCTTACAACAGATGTCCCCTGTTAGAAAGAAGTGTTATGATATCCCCTTTTCTGCGAAAGAGGTTGTTGAGAGAGAGATTGGTATCATGTTGGATCTTGGAATCATTGAACCATCCAATAGTCCGTATGCATCTCCAGTTGTGTTGGTCAGGAAGAAAGATGGTACGTGTAGATTTTGCATTGATTTTCAGATCTTTGAACAAGATTACCGTCTTTGATGCCGAACCTATTCCTGATGTTGAGAGTCTTTTTGCAAGGTTAGCTGATGCTCAGTTTTTCACAAAGATAGATCTTGCAAAAGGATATTGGCAGATCGTGGTTAAGCCCGAGGATCGTTCGAAGACGGCTTTTAACAACACACTTGGGTCTATTCCAGTTTGTCAGGATGCCTTTTGGACTTGTATCGGCTCCTGCAGTGTTTGCACGCATGATGCGTATGCTGGCATTAGATCAGTTTTCCTGCCATCAGTTTTTTTGACGATATTTTTGTGTACAGTATGTCATGGGATGATCACCTTAAACATGTGAAGGGTGTGCTCTCCCGTCTGAGGTCTTTCAACCTCACAGCTCGTCCTTCGAAGATATCGAGGCAGGCTTTCGTTCACTGGAGTCCTTGGTCATGTTGTTGGAGGTGGTACTATGCGTCCTGAAGGTAAGAAGGTTGAAAAGATTTTGAATATATCCACTCCTACTACTAGGAAGCAGGTCAGGTCTTTGTTGGGGCTGCTCAGTTTTTACAGGAGATATGTTCCTAGGTTCGCTACTGTGAGTGCCCCACTGTCTGATTTGATCAAAGATACTGACGTGCTGGAAGGTCTATTTCTTGGACTCCTGAGTGTGCAGAAGCTTTGAGAAGATTCGGGGAATCTTGTCTTCTGCACCTGTGTTGTTGTTACCTAGGTTGGGTAATTCTTTTGTTCTCAGGACTGATGCTAGTTCTGTTGGTTTGGGTGCTGTATTGCTTCAGGAGAGTGATGATGTCCTTCAACCCAATCGTGTTCGCTAGTCGAAAGTTACTGATCGTGAGAAGGCGTACAGTACTATTGAGCGGGAATGTTTAGCCATTGTCTGGGCTGTTCAGAAGTTGTAAGGTTCCTTTGGGGAGTCAGATTTATCTTGCAGACAGATCATCGTCCTTTGACGTACCTGCGAACGTCAAACTTTAAGAACTCAAGAATTATGAGATGGGCGTTGTCGTTGCAGGAGTTCTCGTTTGAAGTCCAGCCAGTTCCTGGTTCGGCGAATGTTTTCGCTGACCTTCTCTCCCGCTCATGTGAGAATCAATTGATCCCTTAGGAAGTGAGTTTCCTTGTGTAAACTGCAGTTTTATCTCTACCCCGTGGGGTATGGAGAGGCTGACCGAGTGGTCAGTAGACATCGTATATGCATTGCCATCCAGGTGTGGGGTGCAGCCCATGCCCAGCCGCCGTCTCTACTCCGTGTGGGGCATGGAGAGGTTGTCCGTGAGGTCAGCAACAAGCTAGCATGTCAAGGGCTTCAGAGTTCGTTGGGACAACTTGTGTTCTTCTGTTGTGTGAGATCCTGGAAGACTCCACGAACTGCTTCCGTGAGCGGCTTCGTTTTCTGTCGAGTGAAGTAATTTGTAGGTTTGTGTATTCTGCTGTTTGTTTACTTCTTTTTCAAAAAACAATTTGGTCATTGTTTTTTTTTTTCTTGAGGAGGGGGAGTATTGTGACGTCAACGTAAATTATGACGTCAACTTAAAATGACATATTTAAATACATGACGAAAATAATAATATTAGACAAGAGAAGGGAGCAAGAACTAACGCCGAGATTTGGTGTCCAGCCTAATTTATTTGTTTAATCATCGTTTTCTCCGTAGTGTTACTATGTGGAGAGGCTGACTTTCAAGTCAGTAGTGCATCGATGTTCACTGTGTATGTGGGATACTTTTGATGACGGTACCAGCGGAATATGAAGCAGGAAATGTATTTGTTATAAAATTGTTGTGAATGCTGTGTCGCCGAGAGTGACTTAAAACTCCTATAAGAATATTATGTGCTCTAATTGTACCACCGCATGTGTGTCGGTGGGCTGAATTTATTGATGTGAACATTGTAGTGTGAATACACGGAAAGTTAATATTTGTTTTAGATCAACGGTACGTCAAATCGAAGTTTATTGTGTTCCATGGGACTTTGGTGAAATTGTGTACTCCGGGGATTCAATATTGATTGCTGTACTTTGTGAATCTGCGGTTCTTCATGGTTTACTGTGCTTTATGAATCTGCGGTTCTTCATCTGTGGATTGCTGTACTTTATGAATCTGCGGTTCTTCTTCTGTGGATTGTTGTGCCTTGTAAATTTGCGGTTCTTCTTCTGATAGTTCGACGTAATATATTGTGCTTGCTGTGTTGAGACCCTGTTTCTTCTTCATCGCTGTGTTTTTGTGAACGGCTGTGTTTACCGTGTGGGACCTTGGTTATCCTTCTTGTCTTATTTTAATGCTGTAGACTGTGGCTTGGTACAGTGGAACTGAATACGTTGATTTATAATGTGAGACACTGTGGACGGCGCCGGCGAGATCTGTGAGTGATATCACGATATGTAATATGATATCTGATGATTGAAGTTCCTATGTATTGATATCTTGATCTATATGCTGTGTAGTGACATGTATTAATTTATACCAATTCACATGAATGTATGTTTTGATGGTTCAGGCAGCATAATTATAAAGAAAAGAAATCTAACTCGTGTGTTGCCTGGCTATCCATGTACGTATGGTGTGGTATGTGTAGAGAATAATTATTACACGCATCCAAACTTTTGAGAGCGAGAGTCAGACAACAAAACACGCACCGCACACCATCCGTAACAATTATATTGTATTATATGGTATTGTATCGTATTGCATTGTGTTGTATTGTGTTATGTTATATCATATTATGTTATAGTATATTATGTAACATTGCATTGTAATTTATCAATCATATCATATCATATTACATTATATACTACATTATATGATATGATATGATATGATATGATATGATATGATATGATATGATATATGATATTATAATCGTATGGGTTGTGTTATCTTATATCGTATGTGTTGTGTTATCTTATATCGTATGTGTTGTGTTGTGTTGTGTTGTGTTGTGTTGTGTTGTGTTATGCTATGTTATGCTATGTTATGTTATAGTTCAGTATAGTATATTATATTATATCACATTGTATCATGACTCAAGAAGGAAAGAAAGACATCTTACATGGTACATCCTGAAGACTAAAAAGGCTTACTGTCGTGGAACGTGCACGGATTGGAAAGGCAGGTAAAGGAACAGCGGTTTCTTCTGGTCATGGGTACGGATGATCTGTTCCGCTCGTGCCGCCAACAGCATCTGAAACATTGTGTGCAACGTTAGCATCGTCACCAGGTTCATCATGACGCACATTAAGAATGTTGTAGTAAAATTTACAATGTTTGAAAAAGAATCAGCTGCTGATATGACTCTATCTTTGTTGTGGTGATATGCAAGATCATGTCTTCGAAAGAAAAAATGTTTGACTATCATATAATGTGCTTTTATTCACTGCAAGAAGCATATTCCAGGTCTGTTACGGTGATTTTGAAGAAAAAAAAAAGATTCTGGTACCGTTTCTTGAAACTTCTCTTTAAATTTATCTATTTCTCACCATCATTTATACGGTCGTTTGAAACTTTTCATGACCATGCCTCTTTGTGGAAATAATTTCTGGGTTGTTATTATTTAACTGGTACTTCTTGTGCATTGTCCAAGCTTTATTATCAGAAATGCATCCTTGCGTAATCTGAACGATGACCAGAAGCTGGGAAAATACCAGATTTACAGAGTTCATTACCATCAGAGAAACTACGGTAAAACAGGATGTGATGAGAAACTATGTCGGAGGGAAGCTGAGTATACGAGACAAAAAGAATGGACCCCACGGCAGATCGCTATGAACCTCCAAATAGCAAGATGCAACATAAGAGATACGGACATTAATGGAAACAACCTGAGTACGAGCAGTGAGGAAAGAATGAAAGCAAAAGAGTGCAGTCTTAGCAAATGCAAAATGTACATTCCAGACGAGAAAGAAGTGTAGCGTGACCTGTTGTATCAAACACAGCAGGTAGGTCAAGAAGAGAATGAAGAGATATAATGACCATCGTCAAGGGCAATAATCCGATCCTTGACTATTTTCAAAAGAGCTGTTTTAAAGCTATGTGATCTGAGAGATAGGCAGATCGTAGACAGATAAGATAAGATAATGTTGCTTATAGCCCAGCCGACCGCAGAGGGCCACATCAGGGCTGTCACCACGTTAAAATCAACTCACCAGTCATAAAAAAAAAAAAAAAAAAAAAAAAAAAAACCTTTCACACATCTCGTTAAATGACATCGTCTACAAACGAACCAGAAACTTTGTTAAAAATCCTTCCTCCGTAAAATCTCAAATCAGATGAAAAATGTTAATTTCTCTCAAAAACCCAAGGATCACGTCAGGCGGGACATCCCTGAACAGGATCTTCATGGACTCCGCTTAATGTTTGTGTCTCACCGTTAAAAAAATGGAAT
>JAFLJL010007050.1:0-10570 GCA_018398815.1 Conus ventricosus | reverse complement strand
AAAGGGAAAAGGGGGGGGAAAAAGGGGGGGGAGAGGGTTTGGAAAGGGGAAGGCACAAAAGGAGACACTTTATAGAAATTTGGAAAAAAAAAAAATTTTTCCCTTCTTTGAACCGGTGGAGGCGTCTCAACTTCTTGAAAAGTTTTTGGTTGCCATCACAACCTCCGTAAATGAACCATTCACAACCCCCTTTCTCCGATTTTTGGAAAAACCGTCGCGGGCCTCATTGCCTCTTCATGGAAATTGACCGGTCCTTTCAATGGGCAATGAAATAGATTTTCACATTACACCGGACACTGCCACAAGCTATAGGACATTAAGTACTTGTGCAAAGGTATGCTGAGTGTGATGGGTGGTGCTACCGCACACACACACACACCAACACACACACACACACACACACCACACACACACACACACACACAATCACAAAACCCACAACACACCCCACAACAACCATTTTCACCACACCACACACATCACAACACACACACACACCCCACACACCAACCACACAATCCCCAAAACACACAACACACACACACCCCAACACACACACACACAACACACACACCCACAACAGAAACACCACCCCCTTTTTATGATAAAGATTTTGATTTGGAAAAAATACGGGTTTTTGTGAAAAAAGAAAGTTACATACAATACAAAGACTTTTACAATCAATGTAAAAAGATGGAAGAATTGTGTGCCAGCCATAGCTTTTCTGCTTCACTATGTCACATATTTTATCTATTAAAAAACAGTGAGGTTTGCATCATTTAAATATCCATTTAACGGCTTTACACAAACGTAGCCACTCTTAAAGTCATGAGTTTGGTCGGACAGGGATTGATCTGAGTGAGTTTTGGGGCCTCGAGCCACCCGTTCAGTGTCCCATGGTGCAGGGAAAGACTGAATCACACAGGGGGAGTTTATCCACTTCAGGAACGTCCCTGACATGGGGCCACTTTTCCTGCCAAACTCCCCCAACATCAACCTGGGGCTTTTTTTTGGGGCAGAAGTTTTCGAGACGGTAGACGATGGAGAGGTGTGGGCTTATAACTGTTTTTTTTTTGGCATCAGCAGTCCCAATCGATACCAAAACACATTTTAGTGACGGCGGCAATGCATGGCTCTTCAGGTTTCCTACTGACACCTATACTGACTGCTCCCAGTGGTTTGCCTGTGCTGGAGGATACAGGACCAAACTAAGTGTGGCTGTGAAATACGGGAGTTTATGGAGAAAAGGTGAGGCATGAAGGGCAAGGACTGAGGCCAAACAAAACACGGCCGATAAAGAAAGGAAAAGACCATTTTTTTTACAGCAACATTGAATAGGGGTGGGGTTTAAGGAGGGGATAAGGGGTTTGAAATGGTTTGGCAGGGGAAGGCAGACACTTTAAATGAAGATTTGAAAGAACAAATAAAAGGTTTACTCTTTTAATATCGGGGGCGGGCGCACGCAATTTTTAAAGGGAATTTAAAAAGTTTTTTTCGTTGCCGTCCAACCCCGAAAAATAACATTTCAAAAGCCCCCTTTCTCCGTTTTTAAAGTAAACCTGAGCAAGCGGCCCTTGCATGGGCCTACTTCTTGGCTTTGGGCCCCGGGAGCTCTGCGATGGGGAAAGAAAGAGTGTTCACATTTCACACGGACATACCACAACCCCTATAGGACATTCTACGGTGCAAAGGCAGCGGATCGCGATGCGTACTAACACACAACCACACACACACACACACACACACACACACACACACACAACACCACACACACACACCACACACACACAACACACACACACACATGCACAAAACACACACACACTCATACACACCCACGCACCAGACACGGCCCGAAACACACACACCACACACACACCCAACCCCCCCCACAAAAACACAACACCCACACAACCCACACACACACACACCACACACAACACAAGCACCACACAGAACACAGAAACACACACACACACACACAAAAACACACACACACACACACACACACCACACACACACAGAACAACACACACAACACACACACACACACAAAAACACACACCACACACACACACAAGCGGGGTTTTGGGCCCCCGCCCCACACACACACACACAAACAACACACACCACACACACACACCACACACACACACCCAACACATGGACACACACACCACACCGTGTACAAAACATTTTCATTTGGACGAAAAAACAGGTGAGAAAAAAGAACTTATGTATCAATACCAGAATTCTTTTATCCGACAATTGGGGAATGATGGGAAAAATTTTGTGCCCGCCATTCTTTTCTGCCTCCTAGGGGTTCAGCATATATTTTTTTTTTTGCGTTCCAACCTCTACCCCACCTCAGAGGGATTTACCCCCGCCACTTTTTCCGAAACCCCGTCTACACCACACCCCTCGGCCCCGCGCAACCCCCATTGACAATCCCCGGGGGCAGTCAAGTCAAGTCGCAAAAGGAACCCACCAGAGGAACCGGGACGCTGCCCAGTCACTCGGGGGTGTTCATGGCGCCTGTTTTTGCTAACAAACCAGGGCAAACCCCCTCTAAGCCCCCCACTACACAATAATTTTTAGTCGCGGAGCCGCTGAGTGAGCTCTCCCCCCATGCGCCACCACGTCCGCCAACGACAGCCCCCATTTACTGCCGATACCGTGACCCCACGGAAAAAACCAAGGCAACAGACGGGGAAAAACATCGAAATTTTAGGGGCCAGAGACATAAGGGCCACAGAATTTAGACTTTTTAAACTTTTTTTTTTTTTCTGCTGATCGATGAAATGAGGATACTAAAGAAAGCTACGTTTCCATTTCGGTCTGAGACTACTGCAGGGGCTTACTCACCCCTTCATAATATATCCCGGGGTCAACCAGGCCGAAGATACAGGGACCTGCATTTTTTCATGAAATTTTAGGCACACTCCCAAAAACCCTCCATTTTGTGGTGAAATCGACTGTTGTAAACCCTCTTTTCCAAATGGTCCGCACAACCAACTCTGGGTAGAGCTGGTCGGGGCAGAAAAACCCCCATGACTTTTGATGGGGGGGAACCCAGACCTCCCAGCCGGGAGCCGCACGCAAAACCCCCTCCCACGGTGGTGGAGTGTTTCCAATTTACTATCTGTTAAACATCAGGATTTGCATCAGTCTAAATATCCACGTTAATGGAGATTCTAACACAAATGTGAGCCACTACTACTTTGAGGTCGTGAGTTCGAGTTCAGCCAGGATTGATCTGAGTGAGCATTTGCCTTCAAATCGCCACCCGTTCATGTGCCATGGGGTCTGATGGGAAGACTGAATCACAAGTGGAGTTTCATCCACTTCATGGATATACGTCCGCTGACAGAGTGTCCACTTTCCTTACCAACCTTCCAGCATCAACCAGGGGTCTCATTCGTGCAGCAATTTCTGAAAAGTACAAGGATAATGATTGTGCTTAGTAAACTTTTTGTGCTCAGCAGATGCAAACTGATACCACAGAACAACCACATAAGTGACTGTGCGACATGCAGTGTCTCCTCTGCAGTGTCCTACTGTCGACCTGATACTAACTGCTGCCAGTGGTTTGCCTTGCTGAGACTGATACAGGACCAAACTAAATGTGCTATGTTGGACGGGAGCTTTATGTAGAAAGGTGGATGGCATTACGGGCAAAGGACTAGGCCATCACAAAACACGGCCGAAGAAGGAAAACGAAAGGACCACTAATTTATCACAACAGTTTAATAGAGTTGTGATTTAGAGGGAGTGGTAGAGAGGTTTGGAAATAGGTGAAGGCAGCGGAATGGAGACACATTATATGAAATTTGAAAGAAGAATAAAAGGATTACTCTTTGAACAGCGGATGTGCAGGCTTCGGCAAGCTTCTAGGGTAGAAATTGTTTCGTTGCCCATCACAACCTCCGTAAATGAACCATTCACTACTCCCATTTCACCGAGTTGAGTAGAATCTGCTTGCGGCCGTGCATTGCCTGGCTTCATGCAGTTGGCACGTCCCACTGCCAATGGGCAATGAAATAATGTATTCACATTACACACGACACATCACACAAGCATAATGACATTAAGTACGCTGTGGCAAAGTATGCGTGATGTAATCATGGTTGCAACACACACACACACACACACACAACACACACACCCACACACACACACACATCACACACAATCACACACACAATCACACACAAATTCACTAACAACACACACACACATACACACCCACACACACACACAGACACACACACTCACACACACACACACGCACACACACAATCAGCACGCACACACAATCACACACACACCACACACACACACATCACACACACACACACTTACAAGATGGCGACAGTGAGAAAGTTTCGGTAGGCTCTCACTAAAAATTTCCGCAAACTACCATCACATGACTCAACTGACTCGAGCAAGAAGTCTCGGCAGCCGCTCAACAACACACCAATAAAGAAAAGAAAACGTGCGCCCAGAAAGGGGACAGCAAAGAATGCCTTCCGCAAAGATCCCCTGAATCGATCACACGACAGCGCACAGCGTGAGACTGACAAGATGAGGAGAAGAAACCACACGACAGAAAACAACCACCATATCTGTCGCAGTGAGTCTGTGTAAAAGAGATGAAAAGCATGATCGCGTCTCTTACAAACGAATACTTCTCTCGAAAACACTGTACTCAAGCAGACTGAAATGATTGACATAGCATGTGTCAATCTAACTTTCCGCATCAAAAACAGACAGCCATATCCCAACAGACAATCTGTACCCTCTCATACGCTTTCATTCATATGCCGACATTGCAAAATCATGCCTACCTGCTGCATCACACCCCAAGAAATGCATCACCATACACTCCAGAGAGAGAAGGGTGATAACAAAAACAAAAATCAAACGAGAAAAGAAGGAAGCCAGAACCCAATAAAATACGTCAGAATTTTTCATGAAGAAAGATCCAAACAAGAACCAAAAACCAGCCGAACTAGTCATTCCAAACAAGAACAGAAACAAGACTTCCCGAAACGTCGTAATTCTTCTGATTCTGTGAATAAGGATGAAATGGGAAACAGACAGGCCTTTCTTAGGTTTTGAGGCTAAGACAACCGAGTATAGACATCAAAGACCTTACTTGGCGCTTCACAGTCAAATCTTTACACGACAAAAAACCACCACTCAGTAGTGTATCCCACTGGTGGTGGTATTACGACCCACAAAAAAATGACCCAAACAATCACAAAGATTACTTCCATTATCAAAGACTTTGCCACCAACCAGTTCCAAGTGAAAGTTGTGGTTAGTAAAGATCACCAGTCAAAGATCCCAAACTGAAATAAGCGAGAGGTTTTTAATGCTCAAACAACCTCAGATCTGTTTGAATCAAGAAATGTGTCCTTTTGTTTCTCAGAACAACCTACCAACCAACAACTGGGCACTCAAAAAAAAGACACCTCCATCCTACACCTAGAGTCAAGTGTTCTGGCAAGAAATTTGGAAGCACGTGCGAAAATTCTTCTGGGAGAAACCGAGAAAACAGGAATTTGTCTAACCAACGTCACCGAAAATATCCAACCTACCAGAGGACACCACCCCTCCCAGGATACAGAGACCCTTGGTTCAACATGTACGACGTGTTTGAGTACACAGAGTATCAAACCAAAGACAAATGACCTGTTGATTTAGTTTCTGCGGAATCACAGTCCAAGATCACTGTTTATTCCACCCCATCTTGAATGACTATAATTCCAATTTCCTTGTCTTTCTTTCTTTGTCAAAGCAGTTTATATAGATCTATAGTCTGCTGTCAACTTTTGTGAAATTGTGCATTTTTTAGGTTGTTTTTATTTATCTATCACAACTATATTTAGTTTTGTATGTTGCTGTATTGATATCTATTTCTTATTTATCTCATGAACTTCATTCTTAATCGCAAAGGCTGTTGAGACACACAGCGTTAATCGAGGAAAAAATGCAGAAAAAATGAAACAATCTAATATTCAAATAATGCACTGGAATTGTAATCATTCCACAAATCTGGACAATCATTGCGCATCTTTTCTTCAAATAATACCATGTTTTGCTTTAGACAATCTCTAAATGTATCCACAAGAAACTCCCAATCGTTAAGGCTACTTTTATCCTCCAATCTACCAATCTTAAGATGAAAAAGAAAAATCAACACAGCTATTTATATCAAAGATGTTCTGGAATTACAGGCAAATTGTATCCCACCTCTTTCAACAATACTAAAACAATAATGCCTGTTGCTTTCAGATTAAAATTTAATAATCGCTGATTTTTGAATATATTTTCGTGTATCTACCAACTGGTCCAACGAACAGAACACGGAGTGACAACGCTCATCAGGATCAGAAGAGAAATGTGTTGATATCGGCGATTTTAATGCTCATTCACCCTTTGGACAAGAATGCACTGGTCGTCAGTCTAACAAAACCGTTTCGCGAAAATGTACTGAATCTTGCTTTATAACTACTCAATAATGGAGTTTAACTATAATCCCAGATAAATCGAAACATAACCTTCTGCATCGATTTGACACTTATATCACCACTATTGCATGCAACTGTGAATGGGATACTGTCAAGATACATTGGATATGACCATCTTTCCCTTTGTTATCGTTTAAATACAAACCAGTAATCGATTCAGTAAAAGATAAAATCCCTAAATTATAATTACAGAAATGCGGATTTGGACAAATTTGAAAAATTTTACAAGGCATAACGCTTGAAAACATCAGTCGATAATGAGAAAGTGTTTTTATGCAAAATTTACTGAGATACTTTTTTGTACCACGCATCTATTCTTCAATAACCGAAGCAATCAAATGAAAGATAATAAAATGTACAGGAAATGTTTGGTGAACGATGCAATTGCGCCGAGGCTAAACAGTTGAAGAAAAACTTTAATGAATATCACGCAAAACAAAAAAAGGACGAAAAACACAACAATATGAAGAAGGCAAAAGATACATAGCAATATAGTAAACGAATCAGGCCACACGGCAGTATTGGTCTAATTTCTGTAAAAACGAATTTCTGATCGATGCAGACTTCAATGGTTTGGAAAAAAGTGAAGGAACTTAAAAAATGGAGTATGCCCTTCCCAAATATCCATACATAAAAAAAATAAGAATTACTTCTAACTCACAAAAGCCCGAAGCTTTCTCAAAATGTTTGCAATGACTATTGCAAAGAGGCTTGTCAGAAAAATGAGGTTTTCGAGAGAAAGAATCTTCTCAGTAAATATCCAATGATACAGTAGAACTAACAGCCATTTTTATCAATGCCGCCAATCACCTAAAAAAATGAAAGATGTCCATTTCTCCAGTGGAATAAAAGAACTTCATATGGCCAGAAGGAATATCAAATGAATTAGATCAAACATTTACCTGCTATTTTTTAACTTTCTTCAACCAATTCATAACAAAGATGTTGGTCGTCGGAAATATACCATTAATATGGAACATCAATTATTGTTCCCATACACAAGTTGGTAAAACAAAATCAAAATTAAACAGTTATCCCTATTGCTCTACGTCAACATACGGAAACTGATGGAAAAAATAATTTAAATCGTACTCCTACACTACTGCGAAAAACACATATCATACCAAACACAACAGGCTTTCGTTAGCAGATCAACCATCGACACCTTACCAAATTAACAACCCAAATTAAACTCTTTTTGCTAGAAGAAAAAAATGTACTACTGCTACTTACTATTTATATAAAAAAACGTACGATCATATGTCACACTAGACACTTTATAAATTAAAATCCATTGGCTTTCAGTTGCATGTAGAATATTCAAGACGTTTCTACAATGATCAATTCAGACCAAAAAGACACACTTACTCAAAATAAAACCACTTAATATGAATTCCACAAGGATCAGTAGTAGCACAATACATTTCATATATTTAACGACATGACCAACCACCATCAGTTCTAATCATGTTGAATTGATTCCATATGCTGAAATAATCTGCAATGAAGAGAAGTGACTTTGAAAAAAACGCACTCCAAGAGATCGCTAAATACACTACAAAATTGAAACAAAGAGAACTTGAATAATAGAAATGGTATTTATGAATCAAAATGGTTTAACTATTGATCGCCAGAGAAATCAACGTATGATGCGATTTTGACTCGTTACGATCGAAGAGATTTGGCCGAACGTTGGTTTCAATCTAGAATTGGTCAGTTATCAATTATGCTACAGTATAAAAGATTTTTAGAGTAATCCTTACATCAAAATTTCGATGATAGAGCTTTTAGAATACTTAAATGATAAAGCAGAGGGAGAAGGGGGGGGCGAAAGTCTGAACTTTCTAAAAATTTCAGCAAACAACATTGTGGGGGGGGGGGGACAAGAAATTTTCCACTCTTATAGGGTGGCATCAATAACGCAGCACTTATTCGTTCAAAGTTAACATATGCCCAAAGGTATTCTTCTCTGCCCCAAAATACCTTTTAAAAAAAATGCAAAGTAATAGAGAGCCAAGCCTATAAACTTGCCATTGGAGTCCATATATACACTTCATTAAAAACAGATCGAAATTGTAATTACCTTTTGAAAAAATAAAAAACTTGCATCACACGAAATGTCCTAAGGAGTACATCAGTATGCATCCAAATTCAAATTATAATGAATGCGTAAAATAAACAACGGATTTTCCAAAAGAGCAAAGTCGTTGCCTCTTTAAAACAATAGGCACTTTCACTTATGACTTTTTCAAGAGTCAGGTAATCAATAAGAAGATATATCATCTCGTGTACGTTCACTGCAGTGCCCTAAATGAACTACGAGTCAGCCTTATTCGATACAATATACAAATATAAAGAAAAAATGATGGTCCCCCACTTTATCTGCTATCTGTAAAAGCTCTAAATATTTGAGCCACTACCCGACCATCAAAAAATATACCACTGAACGCTCTAAGCTAGATAATGACATGTTTGAGCTGCATTTGTAATCCCAGCTTTAAATCAGAAAAGCTTACCATCTTGGAAAACATTTTCAATATTTACAGCAGAACTAATAGCTATTTTGATGGTTTGAATTTTTCTTCTTGATCTTCCTTTTAGTCTAGTTTCAGTAATATTTTTGTTGATTTCTAAATCTTGTTTTAGACGCGCTACAGTCTTGTAATCTAAAAGTAATAGGTGATATTATTGCAAGAAATTTGCATACAATCCCATTATTTATTGTACACTGGCGCGAACTGAGTATCTCATTCTCTTGGGTCCCATCACCAAGTAATATTTTTGGTAATGAATTGCGAGACAGAACACTAAAAAAGGGTGCAATAACATTAAAAATTCTGTATGAGTTTAAAAATCCTTTTTCGTTTATCTGAAAGTTATTCTAAATACGAAAACATGTATGAATCATGTAAGGAACTATTACGAGGTTCATTTGTAAATTTCACAGAAAAGAGGAATATTTTCAAAGTCAAACATATACATCCTGCAATGGTGAGCTCATGTGTGAAAACCAACATTGTCAAGCCCTGTCTACAGATTCATCACTGAATGCTCACAGATGCAAATTCAAACATCATGTGCATGCGACTGCGTGATGAAATAACACCTGTCCCTGTTCTTCTACATTGTCACATTGGAATATCATTTTTACCCACTTCGATTTGAGATTCAAACGTTTCAATCATCTTTTAAGAATATTTAAATGGAAGATATTACTATGCTGTGTGTTGTTAAAGGCTTAAAACGGAGCCCAGGTTGGCTCATTGATATAATGTTAGAAAATGTTTTGAAGTTATTGTTGTAAGATTTTCATTTTTTGAAGGAAATGTAGGTGGTTCCAGAATAGAAAGACGAGGGAGTTGACTTGGTTTTTTGTTTGTTTGTTTGTTTTGTTTGTTTTTTGTTTGTTCGATGCTCACGCTCGGTAGTGTTTGTTGCTTGTTTGTTTGATTGTTTTGTTTGTTTTTTGTTTGTTTGTTTTTTGTTTGTTTTTTTTTTTCGTCTAATTTTTATCACAGCATTGTGAAAAGACGTTAAAGAGAAAACGAACACACACACACACACAGAAACACACACCCACCTGGTGATGATAAAGAATTTTGATTTGGACAAAATACAAGTGTGGAAAAAAGAAAAAAAAGTTACATATCTAATACTAAATGACTTTTTATCATATGCAATGTGAAATGATGGAAGAATTGTGTGCCCATCCATACTTTTCTGCTTCACAGTGTTTCAGCATATTCATTATCTAGTTAAACATGAGGATTTGCATCAGTTTAAATATGCCATGTTAACGGAGCTTTACACAAACGTGAGCCACTACTTAAAGTCATGAGTGTATGTGTCAGGACAGGATTGATCTGAGTGATTTGGGCCTCGATCGCCCACCCGTTCACTTGTGCCCTGGTGTCTGTGGTAGAGAGCTGGAATCACACAGTGGAGTTTCATCCACTTCATGGATACGTCCCTCTGACCAGAGTGGCCTCACATTTCCTGACCAACTCTGCCAACTTCAACCTGGGGGCTGGTTG